>JAWRVF010000360.1:137500-341216 GCA_036785485.1 Physcomitrellopsis africana | reverse complement strand
GAGATATAGAGAAAATAGTGCTCGGGTGTCTCTGAGCTAGGGTTTTAAGCACCTGCTAGGGGTTTTGAGATATCGAACGATCGGAAGTATATTTGCGGTTGAATTTTTTTCTGGTATAGCTTAAAGGTAAATTCTACCTTTCCTGAAAGTTTGAAGAAGACTGAACGGCTGGATCAGAAGATATGATTTTCTAAAGTTTGGAAAGAAAAACATCCTTTGCGGGAAAATATATTTTTTAAGGGTTTTGTTGCAAATTTGGACTTTTGTGCATACTAAAGGTGTTTTTGGGAGCCAAGACTTTATGGAGGTGTAAAAGGTGGATGTATAGAGCCATGATATGATTTTGGTATATAGATGAGTCTTTAAAAGGTTTATAAGGATTTTCTACATATCATAGAGAAAACTTATGTACAAACCTACTTAAAAATAATAGGTTTTAATCATACAAAACCTTTTTCTTATATTATCGTGTGTATTTGTCCTTCTTATTAAGGACAAATAACTCATTAGAGTTTAGCCAATAAATATTAAGTATAATTCTCTACAGCTAGGTACCCGGTGTATTCCTAGATAGAAGTTCACGCCACGCGACATATTGGTGAACCCGACGTGAAACATCTAAGGTGGAGAGTTTGAAGAAATATTTTGGCTTCTATTATGGCTGGGGAACAAAGAAGTGGTAGTGGGAATTGCAGTGGGGCATCACCAATGCAGCTTGATCCTGCTACAACTCAAATGTTTCAAGCATTTACTCTTTATATGCAGCAACAACAAGTAGTGGAGCGTAAGGAGGCTATGGCTACTAAAGCTTTACAATCTATTATTGGTATATTGGATCAGTTTGATGGGAAAAATATTTCCAAGTATTTGAAATATTATTCTCGAGAAATGGAGCTCAATAAAGTACCGGAGGAGGAAATGATTCTTACTTTTGAGCTTGCAGTTGTACCAGAGCTTCGTGAGCATATAAGGGGGATTATTCAAACTCATGGAACAAAATGGGAGGATTTTGCCCTGCAGCTAAAAGAAGAGTATTCTTTGGAGGATGCTGAAAGAGTAACAAAAAAATCACTTATGGAATGGGTTAATAAATCCAACAAGGAGTTGGTAGCAACAGAGTTATTTCGCGAGTTTGAAAGGCAATTTCTTCAATTGTCTCGGGTTGAGAAACTTACACTTGAAAATGACAAGGTGGAGCTATTTCTCCAATCAGCCAACAATGAATTACAGAGGGAGTTGGAATTATTGTTGGAGGACAATACAGAAGACAATGGACTTACTACTGATTGGAAAAAGGTCTCGGAAGCAGTAGGTATACTTGCTAAGAGAGAATACCGAAGAGGCAAGGTAGTGGTAAGACAAGAAACTAGGCCTCCTCCAATTACAATATCTCGCAGGCAAGTATCAGAACCTGCTATACCAGTAAGTACTATTCCCATTCCTATGTCCACAGTTGTATCACAAAAAGATGCAATTGAGGAGTTAGTGAAAGGAATGAAAGACTTACAAATCAAGTTGGCAAAGCTAGAAGAAAAGGGAGGAATATTTGAGATCAAACCTACATCAAAGCAAGGATATATACAACGATGTATTTGGTGCGATAGTATGGAGCATCCTCGTAAGGAATGTGGAGATTTTGCTGATATTCTGCAACAAGGAGTAATTATATGGAAAGATGGAAAGATTGCACTGCGTGACACAGGTGAGTTCCTCAAAACCAACTTTGGAAAAGGAGGGATGAAAAGGGTTTTAGAGGATTATTTATCTCAACATACTATGGCATCAGGAAAAGCTACCACTTATGGTATCGAGGTTATAAGGGAGAAGGAAGATGTTTTTGATAAACATGTGGACACGGGGGATTTATGGAATCATGCTATCACCAGCATGAATAAGGGAAAGACATCAAGGCAAGAATTGCTTAATACAGCCACAACAATCAGGAATGCCACAGGATGGGATGATCCTGTAGATACCATGTCGGAGCATGCTTATCTAGCAAAATCCCACCATGAAGCTTTGATGGATATGAAGAGGTGAAGAAATATGTTAGAAGAAAACCTTGAGGGACCAAATAATAAGAAAAGACCTCAAAGAGATGAAGAAAGAACACAAAATAAAGGGGTATCTACACCGCAGGATAGTAGATCATCTGAGAATAGACCATCAAAATCATATTTCGAGGATATACCACTATCAAAAGAGAAATGGGAAGAAAGGATGGAAATGGGTAAAAACAAAGAGAAGAGCAAGCCTGTTGCCTATAAACTGCAATCAGATATTGAGGCAACAACAAATTTGAAAGAGGTATTAGAAGAAAGGGTGTTAAATGCTAAAATTGAATTTACACTCCGTGAAATTTTGGGCATTGCAAAGAGAGAATTCCATGATGTCATTATTGACACTATCAAAAGAAAAAGGCAATTGATAGGGGAGTCAGCAATGTCTAATGCGCTTGATACAACATTAACAAAAGAAGAGGAACTGGAGTTGGTTAAATGTTGTATCAATCAAAAGGATCAATTTTCCTTGGATGAGGATAAGGTTGATGACAAAGGTCCTAGTCACTATTCTAAGAAGCATTGGGCTAGAGCCACCACAGAAACTTTGGTGAAGGTGGGGGATTTGACAGATCCAGTAGTTGCTCTTATTGACCATGGATCTGAAATCAATATTATGTCTAAAGACATTTATAAATATGGGAGGTGGTCCATTGATATTGAACATGGTCATGATCCGGTGCTGAAGAAATAACACACGCGGCAATTCCCGCGGGCGTCATTCCGTACGAAAGGTGAAATCGAGATAGCATTCATCGAACAAAATTTCGCTCGTATCAATACTACATCCAATAATTTTACGTTACATATTATTGTCAGGACGGAAACCAAAGCACGGATGATGGATCAAGATGCGCCGCATCGAAGCCAGATGGTAAACGAAAGGTAATTTTTGAATCAGATTCGTGCTTAATCATAAAGCGAATGGATTATTTAAGGAGTGGCTGCTTACCAAGGATCAATACGGAGTTTAAAGAATTTTGAAGGGTGCCACTATAAAGCGAGGATGTAGTGGTACATTAAAGAAAGTACTCTCGCAAGAGAAAGAATATATATTTGTACATGAATTGTGAAACTTCATGAGAATGGATTTAATATGATATGGGTAATGATATGACGCCGACCACGACTTTGATTCTTCTTGGTGCATACCGGAGGATGCACAGGTTTGGAGGGGGTGGATGTCGTGTTGTGGTTTGGCTACTATGTGAAAAAATTGTACATGTATATTTAATGTACAATTTACTACTTAGCTAAATGAAAGTCATATCAGTGGATTTTTATTGGTTATAGGATGTGATTAGGTTGCTAGTTTAGAAAGGATCTATTAAAAGGATTATTATTAAGGTTTATACAACCTTATTTTCTTTTAGTAGTGACTTTTGAAGTTAATTTTATATGGATAATAACTTGTGTATATCTTAAGTCACCTTTGTTAGACATTGGTGATCCTTAAGATCTTATTTACTTCTTTTATTTGGTGCTTAAAGCACCAAGTATGTAAATCTTACAAGAAGAAGGGTTAGAGAAGGGTTTTTTAGTGTAAAAAGGGTAGTTTGGCCATCCATGTGGATGAATAGAGGTGGATGATAGAAACCTCTATTCTAATTGGCCAAAAATCATGCCCAATGGGCTTCAAGGAGGCTGCCCGAGGGTTTATTAGGAGTTAGGGTTTGTTTTTCGAGGGGGAGTCGAACATCAGAGGCTAGGGTCATCAGGTTTAGGGTTTTGGGTATGGTTTAGGTGCAAATCTTGCATGATTTGGACTTTTAATGAAGGAGTTATAGGCACTCAAAGTTAGGGTGTCGATTTTGGACATACTGTCACTCTTTTGGATATATCTCGCGCATACAGAGAGCAATCAAAGATCGGCGACTGAGGTTGGAAAGCGCACTTTCTCGGCTACACTTTTCACGTATATCTCGATAAAATCCAAGCCAGGATCAAGGAGATATTGCGAGTTGAAGTCAGTGCTTGTAAGCTAAAAGCAGTAAGTGACTCTGCTTAACTAGCGGTTATATTTTGAGCTATATCTTAGTCAATTTGATAGATTTTTGGCTCAAAATTTTCAGGAGTATATATGTTTATGTCACAAGACTATGTGCAAAATTTTTGTGCCATTAGGGTTTTGGGTTTGTGAGATATAGAGAAAATAGTGCTCGGGTGTCTCTGAGCTAGGGTTTTAAGCACCTGCTAGGGGTTTTGAGATATCGAACGATCGGAAGTATATTTGCGGTTGAATTTTTTTCTGGTAAAGCTTAAAGGTGAATTCTACCTTTCCTGAAAGTTTGAAGAAGATCAAATTCTTAGCTGGGACGAAGATATGATTTCAAAGTCAAGAAAAAATATCCCTCGGTGGAAAACTTATTTTAAGCGGTTTTGTTGTTAATATATGCTTTTAAAAGTATACTAAAGGTGTTTTTAGAGCCACACTTTATGGAGGAAAAGGTGGATGTATAGGTTTGCCTACCTGCAGCCACCCGTAGATGAGTCTCTTTAAAAGGTTTATAAGGATTTTCTACATATCATAGAGTAAAAAACTTCATGCACAAACTTATCAAAAAACAAGAGGTTTTAATCACATGTAAAACCTTTTCTTTTATATTATCATGTATGATTGTCCTTCTTATTACATTAGCAACTCATTAGAGCTTTAGCCAATAACACAAGAAATTTCACACGAGGCATCTTGCAATTCCTGGGTAGATAGAACACGCCACGCCACAACGTCTAGAAAGGACATTGGATAAACTTTATTGTTTTCTTGGCCGATAAGTGATAATGAACTTGAATTTTGACAAAGACATACTCCAACGAGCTTGACAATGATTCAACACATGTGTCGACATGAAATACTTGAGGTTCTTGTAGTCCATATACATAATGATTAGATCGGAAGCGCCTTCTAGATAATGATGCCATTCTTGTAAAGAATCCATGATTGCAAGAAGTTCTTTGTCGTGGATTTCATAATTGATCTCAGCTGCTGAGAATTTTTTTGAATGAAAAGCTACTTGATGAAGTTTATCATTTTTTTCCATTTATGACAAAATTGTACCCAAGGCAAAGTCTAATATATCTATTTCCATAAAAAATTCCTTAGAAAAGTCAACACAATACAAGATTGGTGCAGAAACAAACAATGTCTTCAGAGCTTCAAATGCTACTTCCGCTTCCATTGGAATTTGTCTTTACAAGTCAAACGTGTAAGTGGAGCTACAACTTGAAAGAAGTCTTTGATGAAGATCCAATAATAATTGATAAATTTCAAAAAGCATTGGACATCTCTTACCGTCTTTGGAATCTTCTAATTCATGATTGTCTAGATTTTCTTAGAATCCATCATTTGAAATAATGTATCCTAGGAAATCAACTTGAGTAGTATGAAATACACATTTTTCTACCTTGGCGTACAATCGCACATTTCTAAGTTTTTATAATACTTGACAAATATGTACTTTGTGTTCTTTTACATTCTTAGAATAGATCAAAATATTATCTAAGTAACAGATGACAAAATTGTCTAGAAACTCACAAAAAATATCATTCATGAGATATTAAAAAGTAGTTGGTACATTCATAAATCCAAAAGGCATAATATTATATTCAAAATGTCCGTACCTGGTTCAAAACATAATTTTCCATTTATCTCCTTTTTTGATGCGTACTAGATTATATGCTCCTCTTAGATCTATTTTTGTGTAGATCTTAGCTTGATTTAACTGGCCAAGGAATTTTGATATCAAAGATAATGGATATCTGTTTTTGATTTTGATCTTATTGAGTCCTTGATAATTAACACACATTCGTAATGATTCATCTTTTTTCTTCACAAATAGAATTGGAGCTCCTGTTGGAAATTTAGAATGGCGTATGAAATTCTTCGCCAAATTCTCATCAATATATGCCTTGAATTCAGCCAACTCATCTTGTTATAAACTGTAGATTGGTCCAAATGGTGGCTGAGTTCCTTCCTTGAGGTCGATTGAACAATCATATAGATGATGCTCTGGAAGAATATCTGTATTTTTTTTTTCAAAAATATCGTGATTATCCAAATATTGGCTTGGAATGCCATTTAAAGTCTTTCCACCATCAGAAACGAGTGTGGCATAAATAGCAAAAGTTGATCCTTCTTTTGCTACATGTATAAAAGCTTTTGCACCTATAAGTACAAGTTTTACTATATTAGACTTATAGCTTTTCACTTGGTCGGCCGGATGTTTAATAATATTTTGAGAAAAGTCAAGTCTACAAGAATTCCAATCTATTTCAGGATTATATTTTTCTAACCATGATAAACCTAAAATAATTGGATTATATAGAGATTTAATTATGTTAAAGGTTACGTAGCTATTATGACCATCTATTGATACTTTTATAGGACGGATTTTATAAGTGACATCTCCAAAAGACAATGGATGACCATCTATGACTTCTACATGTACGGGTTTAGTTTTCTATACTAAAGATATTTTACGATTTTTAACAAATTGTTCATCTAGAAAGCATGTTGAGGCTCTTGAATCTAATAAGGCAGAGGCTCTGTAGTTTTTTGGTCTTAAATATACATCTATTATAAAACAAGAAGAGGATTTTGAAGAGAGAATAGGACTTTTACTAGGAATTATATAAGGTTCCAACTACACGGTCCTTATTGTAGCTGAACAAATTTGTTTTCTAACATGTTGTCTTCTTTGATAGCCGTACTCCTCATTTTGTAGTTGTGTCATTTTTTTGAACAATGTTGAGTAATGTGCTTAACTTCTCCACAATATAAACATAATCTTCCTTTATGATGCCGAATCTTTTCTTGTTCAATAAGAGGTTTAAAATGTACCATATCAATTTGCATGTCTTCTACTTCTGAATGTATGTTTTGTGAGGACGTTGATGTTGCCATTGAATAATAATGTTGAGGCTCCCTTGTACGGCTCTCAGATTGAAACTCAAAAAGTTGATTGTGACACTTCATAGCAAAATCAATTATTTGACTCAATGTTTGAGGATCGGATAAATTGAGCATTAATTTTTTTACCTCATATTATAATCTCTAGAGAAATTGGCTGATGAATGCAGCATCATTTTATTTGATATCAGTTGCTAGTTGTCAAAATTATGAAGTGTATAACAACACTGATTGATTGCCTTGTTATAGGATGTGAATCTTGTTGGTTGCAACATGGATTGCATCGTGTTTTCTATACATAGATTTTAATTCCGCTAAAAATGCCTCCAAATTATCCATTATTAGATCACGTCGTTCAAAAAAAGATGAAAACTATGATAAAATAAAACTCGAAAGTAACATTCTAATAAACCTACCTTGAGATTCTTATGTAGGATAACTCTGAGGTTGAAATTCAATCATCAATTGTACTTGATTGACGAATCCTTGAAACTTAAATCTTGTGCCATTAAACTTCTCAAGCACTCTAATGTTTGAACGGTGCTCTATCATAGGTGAGATAATATGGTTTGATGTAGATATTGATGCAGCTCCAACCATCTCTATATCTTCACTTCTTGCTAATCTTGTTGCTCTTTGTGGTGGTAAATTGAGTTGATGCATTGCAAGCATTAGCTCTCTCATTTGTTTTTGCATTTGTGCCATTGTACTCTTCATTTCTGCAAGCTCTGCCATGATAATATAATAGGAAGGAAGGTGTCTACTCTCACTTCAAGAAATACAAAATAACACACTCAAAAGAAAAAATTCTAGAAATAATATCAACTTAGAAGTGGATACTCCACAATTTCTAATATGCTTATGTCTTATCAAGAAAAAGGGGTAATCCATTCTTAATCAAGAAAGACAAAGCTCTGATATTATATATGTATTCTTATCAATCTACCAAGAACAAGAACTCGATGAAAGCAAATAAATATATGAAACTTCTATTAAGAAGAATAACAAAATAGAAATAAGAAAGTATATATATTAAAAGAAATTAGAATGGCTATTTGCCACAAGACAAGAAAACTATAGACTCTTGAATCTGGACTAGAAGCAAGAAAAGAGTTGACAAGAGTGAAGAAGGCTTCACTCTTGCATCTATAAATATTATTTAATTAAGAGCTACGTGGCAATATTCTATAGGGCTTCCTACACGTGTCTAATTTGTAAGACACATGTCAAACTTGCACGACAAGTTTTCTACATGTGTGCCACGTATTTGACTTCTTCCACAAGCTACCAACATGTGTGATACATGCTTAGCTTGTTCCACAAGCTATCAATATGTGCGCCATGTGGCTAGCTTGTTGACTAAGTTTCCAACCTATCAATCACCTATAGACATATATAAAGGTGATTCCATATCTATAAAGCTTCTAAGAAGCTTTTCTATTAGATATTATCAAATCAACTTATTTTACCTATTTCTATTGATTTATATTAATTAAATAATTACTGGACTAAATCTTATGTCCGTGACACCAGTTATATTTCAATATTTGATGAATGATGTTTTTCAAGAATATTTGAACAAATTTGTTGTTTGTTACCTTCATGACATTTTGATCTATTCCAAGAATATTCAAGAACATGAGGGTCATGTGAAGTTGGTGTTACAAAAACTTTGGGATGCAAGATTATATGCCAAATTAGAAAAATATATATTCTATCAACCCAAGGTAGAATTTTTTGGTTATATTATTTTGGACAAAGGATTGTTGATGGATTAAAAGAAGATTCAAGCAGTAACAGATTAGACAATACTAAAGATGGTATAGCACATGCAATATTTTCTTGGATTTGCCAATTTCTATTACATTTTTATCAAGAACTACTCACAAATGGCAGCCCTTTTAATGTGGTTGATATCAAAGGACAAGTCGAGTGGAGTACCTGAGCACAAGAGGCTTTTCAAGAGTTAAAGTTGGCATTTACGATAGCTCCTATCTTAATACATCCTAACTTTATAAAGGCCTTCTATTTGGAAATAAATGCTTCTGATTTTGCACTAAGAGCTGTATTATCACAAATGGAGAAGGATGATAAACTTCACCCGGTTGCATTCTACTCAAAGAAGTTTTTAACAGTAAAAATCAACTATGAAATTCATAATAAGGAGCTACTTGCGATAGTTGATTCTTTCCAAGAGTAGCATCATTTATTAGAGGATAATGCACATCTAGTGACTGTATATACAGAGTAGAAGAATTTGGAATATTTTATAATAGCTTGAATTTTGAATCGTTGCCAAGCTCGATGGAACATGTCATTATCGTAATTCAACTTTATCATCATACATCGGCCAAGAAGGCAGCAAGGACTATCAGATGTATTATCGAAGAGATCATATCTAGCATCGAAGGTTGGAGATGCAACATTTGATCAGCAGTGTACAACTTTGCTACAACCAAAATAGATTCACCTCCGCACCACCTCCATGATCATACCAATTAATGCTGATTTTTTAAAATAAGTCTGTGGAGCATCAATTGTGGACTCATTAATCTCGGATGTAAAGCAATGCTTTGGCAAAGACAAGTTCAAGATTGAGGACGGTGTCGTATGTCGTGAAGTCTTGCTTGAGAATGCTCAGGGCACCTGGCTGTGGAAGATAAAAAAGAAATATGCAACAAAACTAGTCCTAACCTCTCTAATCAATTTCTAAATAATCTTTAATCAAACCTTAATTAAACCCTAAAATAAATCCTAACTAAACCCTAGTCAATCCTGGTCAAACCCTAAAACAAACCCTAATTAAACCCTAGTCGAATCGTAACCAAACCCTAAGAAAATCCTAAGGTAGTTTTAGAATCTCAATAACTACCAAATAAATCATTGATCTTGATTGAAATTTTTCACACACCTTATTAATTAAGTTGAAAACAAGCACATTAAGTTTGAAGAAGATCTAACTTCACAAAAAGAAGAAAAACCCATAAATTTGCATGGGTGACGGCCGGCCTCCTTCTCCAATCTTAATGCTAATATTCCAATACCTAAATTCCTCTTTCACACCGTTCAATTGCTCTAAAAATTTTGTATGTGCAAAGAAAAACAAGTCTACTACCCACACACACAAATTTCACTCCAATCCAACTAGCAGATTGCTCAAGATCTTAAAAACCCCAACTGACCTTCAAAGCTTAATTCCCAAGACCTTGACCTACTTAAACCTCAATTACATACAATTAAATCGTTAGATTGAGCTCAAATTTATAGCACACATTAACAACAATAATACTCAAAAATCTACAAAAATTTAGCCGTAGATCGTCTATAAAACTTTTGTAGTTGTCCAAATCATAAACCCTCTTTTATTTTACAAAAACCAAAGTCGCCCAAAACAACCCTGACTTTGCAAAGCTATTAAAAAGTCATTTCTAATCCAAATCACTCCCAACCAAATCTTATGCAAAACCTCTTAAGTCTTCTTTCTAACCCCATCTTTCGATCTGCCAAAAGTCTCTTGATTTGCCCTAGGCAGCCGTTTTAGTAGCCAAAGGTCTGATTTTGACCCTGTCCTACAAACGGCCAACCCTTGGGTATCCATCTAACCTATCCTAGGGATTTTATAGCCCGACCCTACCCTCAACTTAACCCTAATGTCAGTCATGCTAGTGATTTATCCTTTTTACTATATTTTTACTATTTTATGGCCTTTCTAAGACAATAAAAGAATTACTACAACCTAGAAGGTAAAATTGCTAACTAATTCTTATCTACTAGCTATTAAGTGAAGAAAATAAACTAAGAGACTCTCATAAAAATCTTATTAAAATATGTTGAATTTTTGTTGAACTAAGATAATAGAATATTAATTGAAAAATCATTTTTAGTCATAATTTCACCATATAATCGTGTCACAACATGACAACGGGTTATTATATTTTGAAAATCAACTATATATTCCAAAAGGACCAATTTGACTTCGTATTCTTCAATCTTGACATGACTTTCCGGCTGCACATCACTTTGGATTCAAAAAAATAATAAAGCTTATTTTCCAAGACTTTTGGTGGCCTCAAATGTAAAAGGTAGTAAAAAATTTTGTGCTATCATGTGACCATCGTTCAAGATCAAAAAATCCTCGACATCGCCCTTATGGGCTTTTATAACCTTTGTCAATTCCAAAGTGACCGTGGTCTTCAATATCTATGGACTTCATCACACATTTGCTACCTTCTGCAACATTTGATGCTATTTATATGGTGGTAGATTGGTTTACAAAAATGACACATTTTATTCCATGCAAAAAGAAAACTTCTGGTGAAGAAACAGCAAGATTGTTTATTGACAATATATATATCGATATCATGGTTTATCGGATGACATTATTTTGGATTGAGGACCTCAATTTATATCAAAGTTTTGGAAATTGCTTTTTGATATATTAAAAGTAGATATCAAATTCTCTTCTACCTTTTATCCTCAAATCAATGGCCAAACAGAGCGAGTCAATCAAGTCTTGGAGCAATATCTACAATGTGCAATCAACTATCAATAAGATGATTGTATTACATATCTACCATTGGCGGAGTTTGCGTACAACAATTCGGTCCATGCCTCAATCCAACAAACATCTTTCTTTGCAAATTATAGATATCATTCAAAACTTGATTTATTGGATAAATTCAAAGATGAAAATCCAACAATTAAAGATCTTGCAAAGCATTTAATGGAAATCCAGACCACCTTGAAGCTTCAATTACAGGTAGCTCAACACTCGTACAAAGTTTCTATAGACAAATTTCAAAAGGACTCTTGCTTTTCAAATTGGAGATAAGATTTGGTTCTTGCGACGAAACATCAAGACCACTCGACCTTGCAATAAGTTGGATTATAGGAGGTTGGGACCATTTTGCATTCAGGAGCAAATCAATCCAGTGGCTTATCGGCTAAAACTACTCTCATCTATGAAGATACATCCAGTCTTTCATGTTTCTATTCTAGAAGCTTATAACAAATCAACTTTACCAGAATGGATACAGCCACCACCACCTTATGTTGAAATCAAGGACCACGTGGAATATGAGGTGGAACAAGTCCTTGATTTGCAATGAAGACGGGAGAAGTTGGAGTATTTAATTCACTAGCGTGGCTATGACATAAATGAGCGGATTTGAGAGCCAGCAAAAAATATAATAAATGCATCATAAAACGTACAGGAATTTCATCAATGATATCATGATAAATCAAAAGTTGGCCATTGACGAAATATGAAGATAAAGCCTTCTCTGAAGCAATGTATATAAACAAGATCCCAGTTTTATCAAAATATAATTTGTTGCGTTTTGCTTTCTTGTAGTATCAAGATATCTAATCTCAAAGTGTATTTAGATATGGCTAGTGAGAATGAGGATATTACATTAGTAATGCCATCTCAACCAAGTAGCTCATGGCCTCGACCTCGAGATGAAGAATTAAAAGAATCAAGAAGACATCAAAGAATATCAAATAGCAGATCACTCGTGATTGTTTATGAAGCTGAACCAATTCATGAAGGTAGTAGCAAAACAATATTTTTAGGTCGCTTCCACAATGAAGACACAAAAGTTCAGGCATGGTCTCAAGTGGAAGGTACCGGTGGCTATAAGGACCCATGAATCATCTACCTCATAAATGACAATTGGAATATATTGTAGAGACTATGCGCCAAATCTTTGATTTTCTACGTTTGTGAGCATACATCTCAAATGGCTTGTTGGAGACCTCAAAGCTAAAGGAGGAAGTGATGTCAAGGACGTACTTGTCAAAATCTCCTAGAATATTCTAAAAGATTCTTAGAACCCTCTAAAACCTTTCAGAACCTTCTAACATCTTTCAAGTAGATAGAAGTTGCTTGAGAAGTTTCTTAGTTGATAGAAATTACTTAAGAAGCTTCTTAATTGGTAGAAGTTGCTTGAAAAGCTTCCTAATTGGTAGAAGTTGCTTGAAAAGCTTCCTAATTGGTGGAAGTTGCTTGAAAAGCTTCCTACTTGGTGGAAGTTGTTTGAGAAGCTTCCTAGGTAGGAATATATATTGGAGTCGAGGCTGAAGAGTTCTTCAATCTTGATAATACATCTCTTGGAATTCTAGCTCACCTCTCTGGTATTATTCTTGTACTCATTTGATTAACCTAATTCTTACCAATTCTTCTTAAACTTCTTGTTTAGACTTTTAATCAATATTCTATGTCCGTGACACTCAATGGACTTCATTACAGATCTACCACCATCCAATTCATTAGATAGTATTTTTGTGGTGGTTGATTTACTTACAAAGATGGCTCTTTTCATCCCTTGTAAAAAAATTGCATCTAGTGAAGAAATGGCAAGGCTTTTTTTTGATAATATATATCAATATCATGGCTTATCAGATGATATTGTATCTGATCGAGGACCCCAATTCATATCTAAGTTCTAGAAATATCTTTTTGAAATATTGAAGATAGATATTAAACTTTCTTTGGCTTTTTATCTTCAAACTAATCGCCAAATAGAACAAGTTAATCAAATGTTGGAGCAATATTTATAATGTAGTATTAATTATCAGCAAGATGATTAGACCTCATATCTACCATTAATGGAATTTGCATATAATAATATTATTCATGCTTCAATTCAGCAAATATCATTTTATTCTAACTATGGATATTATCCAAAGCTTGATTTGTAGAGCACGTCAAAGAATAACAATCCAACGGCCGAAGGATTTGCCAAATAGCTATCGAAATACCAAACAACCTTGAAGCTTCAATTACAAGCAATTCAAGATGCTTACAAGATATCTGTGAATAAATTTAGGAATCAACTGTCTGCTTTTCATATTGGAGATAAGGTATGGCTTCTTTGACAAAATATTAAGACTAAGCGACCATGTGATAAGTTAGACTATCAAAGGTTGGGGCCATTTTCTATCCAAAAACAAATCAATCCAGTGGCATATCGCCTGGAGTTACTATCCGCCATGAAGATACATCCAATTTTTCATGTCTCTCTCTTAGAACCTTATAGAGAATTGCACATTCTAAGAAGAATACAATAATCGATGCCTAGTGTTGAAATTGAAGACCATAAAGAATACGAGGTTGAAAAGATATTTGATTCACGGTGAAGATAGGGCAAATTAGAATATCTTGTCTATTGGTGGGGCTATGATATTAATAAGCATACATGGGAACCGGCTACAAATATTGCCAATGCGCCTTAAAAGATACATGAATTTTATCAATTCTATATCCATAAATCTAAAATTATTTGATGATAACTTTTTAGTAAAGATTAGATCCACGGAATACTCATAAAGAAGACGAGAGTTAAATTAAAGCCTTCATCAGTATGTAGTTGTCAAAAAAAGAGTAATAGAAGCAAGCTAGTCAATATGTCAAATCTTCAAATATTGAGAGAATAAGACTTAGAAGATTTGTTTGCAACGCAAGCTTTGAATGAACCAATAAAGGTTTCACAGCCTTCAATTGACCAAAGTAAAGACAACACATTCCAGTGCCAAGTACGATCATGGTTGGAGTTATTATGAGCAAGACCCAACCATGCAAGTCTTAATTCCAATGCTCGAGCTTTAGTAATATTGCTTGAGCTTGGAAAGGCGAATCTTTTTAATCCTGAGATTTTGTTTAGAGGATGTTTTGAAGGCCGCAATGAAGATGAGATCCTTGGATGGGATATGTCAATAATGGAGGTAATAGCTTAAGGCCATATGCGATTTCTTCGAGGACCAGTAGAACCTATTGCCTAAAAACGGAGAACAAAATATATAGCTTTATTAATACAACGTATTCTTGATTTTTTTACATATATAATAAGATTGAATTCCTCTTGGAACTCGTTGCTAGAGAAGGTGAGTGATGTTAGGGATATATATTTTGGAAGTTCACAAAACCTTGTAGGACATTCTAGAAGCTTCTCGAGTTAATGAAAGTCGATTGAGAAGCTTCCTAGTTGGTGAAAGTCGGTCTAGAAGCTTCTCAATTAGAAGAAGGAGCTCAAGAAGTATCTCAGCTAGTAGAAGGAGCTCAAGAAGCTTCCCAATTGGTAGAAGCTGTTTGAGAAGCTTCTTGATTTGATAGTAACTGCTCAAGAAGCATCCTAGACAGGAGTATATATAGGGGTTGAGATTGAAGGATTCTTCAGTCTTGACAACGCATCTCTTAGAGTTCTAATTCACCTTTCTTAATATTGTTTGTGTACTCATCTATTTAATCCAAGTTCTTGTTTGTTTCTTCTAGAAATCTTGTCCTAGTCCCAATTTTTGATTTTGTATTTTTGTGTCTTTGACAAGTGATTGATAGATTAGAAACTTGGCCAACAAGTTAGCTACATGTCACATATGTTTGTAGCTTGTAAAACAAATTAAGTATGTGGTGTACATGTAAGTAGCTTATTTTGCAAATTTGACATGTGTCTTATAAATTGGACACATATTAGAAGTCTTATAGAACATTGTCACGTAGCTCTTAGGTAGATAGTGTATATAGAGACAAGAGTGAAGTCTTCTTTGTTCTTGTCAATACCTTTTTTGTTCTTAGTCTTGTTTTAAAAATCTCTAGTCTTCTTGTCTTTGGTAATAGCCATTCTAGTTTTAATATTATTCCATCTTTAAATAATTTTCTATTTTTTTGAGTGATACAAGAGTATATTGATATTTTTTTTCTTTTATGATTCATATTCTTTACACCTTCTCTATAATACCAATACTTGGAACTAGAGGATCTTGCTAAACTTTGAAAAAAGTTAAGATCTAGATTTGGCCATCAAAGACTATTTTTTTTCTACATACCTATTATGATTGGACATACTTACAAGTGTTGGATTTTCTAACTTTAAGTTCTTTTAATAATGACATGTACCATATTATCTTACAATTACAATTGTATGGATAAGTTATCTCAAAAAAAAAAATTAAAAATTAAAAATTAAAAATTAAAAATATTTTTTTTATTTTTTTTTCAGCATTTGTTGTACTTGCATAATAATATTGGAACATGAAATTTTAGAACCGCTTTGAATTCATATCTCATTTTCTTTTTGCAAAAAAATATAATAAATTTTTCTTTGTATAATGCAAAGGCTCACCTTGTTGGAACTATGGTTCCAAAATTACATGCATTCAATGCATCACAATCTAAAGGTAGATTGCAAAAGTATAAGAAAGATATTTATAAATACCAAGGTAGTCATGGTTGTGACCATCATTATCTACAAGAAAAAAATAAGCATTCAATTACTCGTCATAGTAATAGACACCAATCAAAGATGCGTTCTTACCACAAATGTGGTATGATTGGACATCTAGCATATACATGCCGAGCTTTTGAATACTTTGTTAAGATATTCCAAGAAAATAAGAAACTCTAGACTACAACCTATGAAGTTTATATCATAGATACATCTATGGATGTATTTAGAAATGATAATCTAGAGGTTTATATGACTACAAAAACTTATGTTAATAAGTATCATGATGCGTTCATAGAATTTATAAGAATACATATCATTCTATAAGATAAGAGATTTTTTGTTATAAATAAATTTTTAACTTTGCAAACTAAAAATTTAATGACTATAGCTAGATCAAATACATTTTCATTCTAAGAGGAACTAATGATGGTAATATTACCTAAAGGCTCCATCATTAAATGCAAATATATAATATTTTCTCCGTTTGCACTTCGGAGTCTAATTAACTATCAAGATATGCATGCCAATGGTTTTCATCTCTCAATCAACATTTTAGATAGGCAAAAAGCTTTGATTCTTGTAAAGAATAATAAAATTGTTGGAAAAGTCTTTGTTGCAACAAGTGGCTTATATTGAATTACAATCCAACTTCCAACTATATCTTCTTTTATATCATTTACTAATAAGAGTAGTGTTTCTTTCTGACATAGATGATTGGAATATTTAGAATCTATATTATTTAGGAAGATAATTCCATATTTAATTAGATATAATTTAATACGTGTAGATGTAGATTCTATGAAATTATATCAAGCATATATATAAGGAAAAATGATTGTGAGGCCTTTAATTTGAAAACTCCTACAAAAATTACCACCAATGCTTGAGCAACTACATAGAAATATTTGCAGTCCTATTAATCCATTCTCTAATCTATTCTACTATTTTCTATTCTTTATTGATGCATCAAACAAAAAATCAAATATTTCATTGCTATTAATATAAAAATAATTTTTATTAATCTTCTTTCCATGTTTATTTATTTTTGGATGTATTTCCTTGATTATCTTATTAAGATATTGTATATGGATAATGCTAAGGAATTTAGATAAAAATCTTTTGAAAATTATTATATTGTAATAGGGATTGACTTGACATACTGAGTTCTATATGAACATGTACAAAATAGACTTGTAGAGTTATTTATTAAGCATATTCAACTCATTACTTGATCACTTCTACTTCAAGCAAATTTACTTACATTTATGTGAGGCCATGCAATTTTATATGCTATGGTATTAATTCATCTTTGTCCTTCCTTTCTTGAGATTGTTTCAATATAAGAATTGTTTTTGAGCCATGTTTCCAATGTCTTTCACCTACAAGTATTTGGTTGCTATGTGTGGATTCCAGTACCAAATCTCCAATAATATAATATTAAAGCTCATCAATAAAAAGATATATATGTTAGATTTGACTCACGAAATATTATTCGTTTTGTCAATCCATCATTTGGTATATTATTGCGTCCATGTTTTGCTAATTGTCGCTTTAAAAAGGATGATTTTTCATCTCTTCAAGGAAGAATTGTTCACCAATAAAGTATTACGATGTCGTATTGTGGTTTGGCTACTATGTGAAAAAATTATACATATATATTTAATATACAATTTACTATATAGCTAAATGAAAGTCATATCAGTGTATTTTTATTAGTTATAGAATGTGATTAGGTTGTTAGTTTAGAAAGGATCTATTAAAAGGATTATTATTAAGGTTTTAACAACCTTATTTTCTTTGTAGTAGTGACTTTTGAAGTTAATTTTATATTGATAGTAACTTGTATATATCTTAAGTCACCTATGTTAGACATTGGTGATCCTTAAGATCTTATTTATTTCTTTTATTTGGTGCTTAAAGCACCAAGTATATAAATCTTATAAGAAGAAGGGTTAGAAAAGGGTTTTTAGTATAAAAAGGATAGTTTGGCCATCCATGTAGATGAATAGAGGTGGATGATAGAAATCTCTATTCTAATTGGCCAAAAATCATGCCCAATGGGCTTCAAGGAGGCTGCCCG
The DNA here is from genome assembly GCA_036785485.1 of Physcomitrellopsis africana. Taxonomy (NCBI): domain Eukaryota; kingdom Viridiplantae; phylum Streptophyta; class Bryopsida; order Funariales; family Funariaceae; genus Physcomitrellopsis; species Physcomitrellopsis africana. The sequence goes on along the minus strand of JAWRVF010000360.1, from coordinate 322,943 downwards.
AGGGTTTATTAGGAGTTAGGGTTAGTTTTTCAAAAGGAGTTGAATATCAGAGGCTAGGATCATAAGGTTTAGATTTTTGGATCTGATTTAGGTGCAAATTTTGTGTGATTTGCACTTTTTATGAAGAAGTTATAGGCGCTCAAAGTTAAGGTGTTGATTTTGGACCTAGTGTCACAATTTTGGATATAACTCGTGCATACACAGAGCAATCAAGGATCGGCAACTGAGGTTGGAGAAAGCACTTTTACGGCTATACTTTTCATGTACAGCTTGATAAAATCCAAGCTAGAATGAAGGAGATATTGGGAGTTGAAATTAGTGCTTACAAACTTAAGGGCAGTGGGTGACCCACTTACATAGTGGTTACATTTTGAGCTATATCTTAGGCAATTTGATAGATTTTTAGCTCAAAGTTTTCAGGAGTGTATATGTTTATGTCACAAGATTATATACAAAAATTTTGTGGCATTAGGATTTTGGATTTTTGATATATAAGGAAAATAGTGCTCGGATGTCTTTGAACTAGGGTTTTAAGCACCTACTAGGGATTTTGAGATATCAGACGATTGAAAATGAATTTATGGTTGATTCTTTCTTGTGATAAAACTTGAGAGGATTTTCTACACTTGGAATTAAATTTTATAGAAACTAAATGGTTGGATCAAGAGTTATTGGACTCTAAAGTTTAGCAAGAAATAAGTCCTTGCAGGTGAATAAAGTTTTGAAGGATTTTTGTGGAAATTTGAACCCTTTTTGTACAAACCTACTTGAATACAAAAGGGTTTATATACATAACTTTTCTTTTGTGAGATTGTAGTATTATTTGTCTGTTTTATTAAGAACAAATCACCTGTTGGATTTTTACCATCAAGTTTCAAATAAACTCTCCACAATTAGGTACGCAGTGTATTCTCAGATAGAAGACCATGTCATATGATAGCGGTATTTATATTTTAAGTGCCAAAAACATTCACAGTGCATCATGATCTTAAAATATTTCTAGTTGAAATTGAAGTTGGCAAGATTTTGCATTTGAAGCAAATTATAAATCAAGCACCTGATGGTTTTAATGATGTACCACAAATTATCAAAATTCCTATCAATGAGGCTCAAAATGTACTTATTCATATTGCAATGCTTTAGATTGCCACACTAATAATAAAAAAGACTCATAGACTAAATAAAATACCACATAAGAAAAAGGCCATAATAATTATTGATCATATTGAAAATAATATTATTTTTGTAGAAACCACTATCAATTATGTGGAGCCATCAATAGAAATTGTCTTTTCTATTCTTATAAGAAAGATCCTTGAAATTGAAAGGAATAAAACCAAGTTGAATATAAAATTATTTATTTTGTACTACAATATAGATGATATTTGGGATAAACAATCTACTATGATAGATGAAAATTTTGCTTGCATGATTGCAAAAGCTCTTTCTTGCAAAAAAAAAAAAAAAAAAAAAAAAAAAAGAATCTCAAACCTATTCAATATAAATTCAAAATTGATGATGAATCCTCATACTCTCTAGTTATAGATTCAATCACTTTCTATTATATAATTAGAATGGTGGTACATATTGATCTTGAGATGTATCTAATGGATGTAATAATTGCTTATTTGTATTGTTTTTTTGATATAGATATATATATGCAGGTACCACCATGATTAGATGCAAGAAACTTATATAGCTCTATTCCGAGATGACATTGTGGTGCCAAATTATAAAAGACCTTATACATTCTGAAAAAATTTGAATGCATGTAATATTAATACTTGTAGGACTATTTAATTGCAAATAATTTTATAAGTGATCCATTGATCTTTTATTTTTTAATTAAACAAGATAAAAGTAGATTTGTTATTATTGCAGTATATATTGATGATCTTTACCTTGTAGATATTAAATTTGCATATGTTACTGCTATTAACCTCCTTATTTTTGAGTTTAAAATAAAAATGCTAAAAAAATAACTTTTTGCATTGGTCTTCAAGTTATATATATAAATAATAGTAGCAATTTTTTTTTATCAATTACTCTATATTAAAAAAATCTTATAGAAATTCAATATTATTGATGCCTATTCACTTTCAACACCAATAGTTGGTTATAGTCGTAATAGAGATAATTCTTACTATCCTTGTAAGGAGGAGGAGGAACCACTTAGTGAACAGTATCCATACCTCATAGTAGTTGGAGTATTTTTATACTTGGTTATATCTACAAGATCAGATATTGCATTTACAATTAGTGTTCTTATAAGATACAGCATACATCCAACATTATAATATTGGAATAACATTAAGCACCTCTTATATTACCTAAAAGACATTGAGGACTTGAAATTATATTATTCAAGATCTACAGATACCAAATTAATTGGATATGTTGATATTGGCTATAAATTTGATTCTACAACAGTTAAGTCTTAATTAGGATATATTTTCTTATAATATTGAGTTACAATCTTCTAAAAGTTAGTGAAATAGACTATAATCACAACATCATCCAACCATGCAAAAATTATTGCCTTACATGAAGCATCTTAAGAATGCGTCTAATTGTGATTAGTTGACAAGCTCATCCAAACAATATGTGGGCTTTTGTATGATGAATCTCCAACTATCTTATATGTAGACAATAGCACTTGTGTTATACAGATGCAAGTTGGTTTCATCAAAGGTTATAGGACAAAATATATAGATCTAAAATATTTTAATTACAGCCATGACTTGGTGATCAAAAAAATACTTGAAATCAAGAAAATATCATCTACAGATAACCTTGTTGATCTCTTTATGAAGGCTCTTCCATTATACATCCATCACTGCTTTGTTATGGCATTGATATGCACCGACTTGTTTTTCTTGAGCAAGAGAACTAGTGAATGTATTAAAAAAGAGACTATTCATAATAATTGAACAATTCTTTTTCATCCATTTGATGGATTTTTATCCATTTGGTTTTTATCATAAGTATGGATTGAAAAAGAACGTTGAACTTTTTTTTTTTTATCTATGGTTTTGTCCTCAATTATAATTAGGTTTTTCCAAGTAAGGTTTTAATAAAGCAACAATTGTAAATCTTGCAAGATTACAAAAAAGTATATATCATATTTCTATAAAAATTTTATATTATATAAATATTATGTCAAACAAGGAAGAGTTTTGAGAGCATTTAATGTTGATAGGCACTTTCCATAATATTTATTACAGTTGTATATTACAGTGCCAACATTTAGTTGAGGAAATATTATTTATCTCTTTTGATTCTCTTTATATGTATATTCAACTAGATTAATATTCTCTCTCAAAAATTCTCTTAAATTTTTATCAATCTCTCTCAATAAATCTCTTTCTCAAAACCTTTTCAATAGTCACAACATTCTATATTGTTCTGAAAAAAAATATGAAAAGGTCTATTTTTATAGTTTTTTTATTTTTTATTTATAAAATCTATATTTTTTTATGATTTTATATATATACTTATTTTAAAATAAATTTTGTAATATGATATGGACATATATAATAATAAATATTTTAATTCAACAATTGCATATAAATCTCTTGATATATGTTACAATTTTTGTTCTTACTAATACTTAATCTTGATAGTTTTAGCAATTGTCATATATCACCAATTTTATATATGTTTTAGAAAACTAAAATCAATATGCAATCAAATTTTTAATTATATTCATCATTATCATCATTTAATACATCACATAGAGTATCCTTCAAATACTATTTGATTAATTTGATTAAATTTAGATATAAAATTCTATTTAAGCTTAATATTTTAGAATAGTAGTAATTTATCTAGTAATCTTATTACATTTGGCAATATGACTACCTTACTATATATCCTATTATTATCTTATAGATTTGAATAATGTTTCAGGTGATGTAGATTTGAATTTTAATTTATAATCACTATTAATATTGTAGTAGTAAAAATAATAAAATAATAAAATAATTATTTATATTATTTAATTATAAATAAAATTATAAGATATATTTATGTATATATGGCCATTCCATCAACTCACAAATATGTGAAAGCTATTTTTTTATGTAATATAATTCTAAATAAAAAAAATATATTATAATTTTATATTAATTTTTATTTTAAATATTTAAAAATTATTTTTTTATATTATTTTAATAAATTCTAATAAATATATGTACTATAAAATATAAAAAAATCAATTAGTTTAAATGTTGAATATTTAATCATTCTATTATATCAAAATTATCAATTAGATAGTTTATATATATATATATATATATATATATATATATATATTTTTTTTTTTTTTTTTTTTTTTCTTAAAGAGAAATATGTACAATATCAAAAACATAAGTAAGAATTTTAAGTAGTATATAAAATTTGTGACATCTTAAAAATAATGTTATAAAAATCAAAACCTATAAAAATATTTGAAGGTGTTAATATAAAATTATTGTTTTTAAAATTAATAATATTATTTTAATAAGTAAATTATGTTATTCTTATAATTATACTAAAACTTTTAAAGTACATATTTTTATTAGAATTTATTAAAATAATATAAAAAATAATTTTAAAATATTTAAAATAAAAATTGATACAAAACTATAATAAAAAAATTTATTTAATATTTATTTTATAGCAATGAAATCAATTAAGTTTATATCAACTAAAAAATTAAATCTTATATAAAAAATTTAATCAATACTTTTTTTATACATATAAATACATTAATTAAAATCTTATATTTGTATCAAGCTACACCTAATTAAGATTTTAGAGTTCTTAAATTAAAATAATTTTTAATAATTTTTAAAATTTTTAAATATATAATTTAAAATAATAATGATTTGCATTAGGAAAATATAATTATTTCATTGCAATACTTATGCTTGCACTTCTAAAATCTAGAAAGAATTATTTTGTAATCTATACATGTCAACACTTATATATAAATATAGAAGACTTTTTAATATTTTTATTATTTTTAATTACCAATAATATATAATCTTTTTAATCTTTTTAAGATAATGAACAAATTATATGTATATCTAAAGTAGACTTATAATGTCATCAAATAATATACAATAATAAGTAGTTATTTTATATTTATAAGCAATATAAACTTATAGTAATTTTTAATTAATTGATTGATTTATTAAATATGATATCTTTAATTTCATGAAAAAATTAAAAGTATTTTATATCTCAATTTTTTATATTAAATTTAATAAAATATTATATTTGAAATGATAAAAATTTAAACTTGACTTCTTTTAAAGCCTTAAAATACATATGGTTTAGATCTTTTTTGTTTTATATTTTGCTAACTTTTTGAAAAAATCTTAAATTCTAAACAACTCATATGTATAATGTTATAATAAAAAATTAATTAAAAAATAATCTAAATATTTTCTTTTGTAGATAATTAATTTTATAATTTTACTTCTTTTATGTTTGTGGTGTCCAAATTGGTGCTCTTGTATGTGAAAATAGCTCAAGAAACTTATTATTCAAAATTAAAACTTTAAAATATTGAATTTTATGAAACCTATTATATTCTTAGTTTTTTGAAAACCACATTAAGATTTTTGCTATTATCTTCTATAGAACTAAAATAGATCATGATATTTTTAATATAAATAATTAAATATTAATAATAACTATCTCATTCTTTTTTTTAAAAATTTATATTTTATTGATAGAATATTAGAAATTAAACAAATAATACTTAAGATTTAATCTTTTGAAGTTCTTCTATAAAAAAACATTGTATGAAGTAATTTAGTGTATTGTTAAATAGATAAGTAAAATAATATTATAAGACTTGAGTGGTTAAAAAGTATAAATAAAAGTGTAAATTTTAACTAGGTTAAAATTACAAAAACAAATCCAATCAACCAATACACAAGGATCTATTGACTATACAATAATATTAGAGATTTTTGTTTTAAAATCTATCTCTAATATACACTTATACTTATGATTTAAAGTTATATTTTTGAAAATTTAAGATAAGAATTTTGAATTCTAACTTAAAAGCTAAATAATAACAAACAAAAATTGTATTGTAATTTTTAATATTAAATTGTGAATTTAAAATCCTAAATCCCAATAAAAATATCTTAATTTTTTATTCAATAATCTTGATATAAGATTTAGAAACCTTTATTGATAAAAGATCATTGTATAAAAATTAATAGATATTAGTTTTAAAGTTTAATAAGCATATCAAGTTAATTTTGATATTCTATAAAGATTTATAAATACGAAAATGTATATATATATATATATATATATATATATATATATATATATATTTATTAGTTACAATAACAAAAGAAGTTATTTTTTAAAATAGATATTTTTAATAAGCCTATAAAAAAAAAAAATCTATCTAAAATTATATTCATATTTCTTCAATTGTTGTTATAATGTGTATTTATAATTAATTAGTTATAACTTTTGTAAGATTTTTTATTTTTTATAAAATAATTAATAGAATAAATATATATTTTTTACTAATTTAAAATAAGAAATAATTAAAAATTAATAATAAAAATAAAATTTTATTGATTGACATCAAAGGTAAAAATTAAAGATATAAATAAATAAATAAATACTTGTTAGAAAAAAGAATATTTATATGAAATCAAAAATAACAATAATATCTATAAAAAAAGAAGTTATAATAATAGTTATTTTCAAGTACAAAAAGCCAAGTTTGGAGTAAAAGAAAGGTGTTGATAAGACTAAAGATGCCCTTAGTCTTGCCTTCATACATACTAATTACAAAGAAGGCCATGTAGAAGCTTTCTAATAACTATAAGTCTTACATGCCAAGTGGTCAAGTTATAGGATACTTTTTTCAATGGCAACTTAGATATAAGAGATTTCTAAGAGAAGTTTTAAGAGCCACATGGCACATCTATGGACACCTAAAGATCTAATTTGTATTTGAATAGTTTTTTAAATGTTATTTACAAAAAATACTATCTACTTATTTTAGTTTTATTTATTTCAACTTACTTTTCTTTATTTAAGTAATATATATAATTGTTACAAATTTAGATTAAAAAATCTATAAAAGTATCATATTCTAAAAATAAAATAATAATTACTAATAAATAAAAGTTTCGGAGATATTCCATAATTTAAGAATAAAGAAAGAAAATTAAATTGATTAGTAGAGCATCTATTGAAGATAGAAGAACTTAAAGATTATTACCAAATTATAAAATCTCTTTGATTATTTTTCTTTGTCATTGGCCTTGAATATTTTAAATATGCTAATAATTAAAACTTATAATTAAAAGAATCTTTTGAGACATTCAAATAAAATTATGTTATTTTTTACTATCAAAATTAGATTAAAATAGCATAATTAATCTAATACTATAAAAATTTATTAAAAGATTTACTAATACAAAAAATAGTTAAGACTTTTATAATAGAATTCTTTAAAAAAATTACTTAAAACTTTTAAATATATCAATTAAAATCATAAAATTATAAGATAAATTTATAAATAAGTAAAAAAATAAAAGAAATAAAAAAAATCAATAAAAAAATCAACAAATCTTTTATAAACTTTATAAACTTAATGATTGATTGTATCAAAATTTTTAAAAATAATAATTTTTAAATTTTTGATTCTTAATTTTCTATTTTTATAATCATATTAATAAAAAATTATTGATTTTTAAAATTTTAAAATATAAAAAATATTAACTTATTTTAATTTAGATATTTAAATTTTTTAAAGAAACATATTTTTAAAATAATATTTCTTTGATCTTTATTTTTTTTATCATGTACTAGATATTATGATTTTTCTAACTCATCGTAATATATTATGTTTTATTAAATATCTTTAAAAGTAAAATTAAAGTTATTTTCATCTTAAAATATTATATACTATTATATAATTATATTATTAGCTATATGCTTTTACACCAAGTAGAGCACCTATAACAAATTCTTATTGATAATACTTTCTTTCCATCAAATAAGTTAGAAGGATTTTAAAAAATATTATGTGATTTCTTTAAAATCTAGGATTTATATAGATAAAAAGATAAATGGATTGTATTAATATTATTTTTGAAACTATAGATTTCTTGAACTTTAAAAGATTCTTAATTAAAATAATTTTTTTTCTAAAATTTAATAATGTATAAAAATATTACTTTTAATACCATCTAAGTAGGTAAAACAACTTTATTTCTATTGAAAAAGACTTATATAAATATTATTTTAGTATAAAAGATATTTTTTTATTTATATTAAATAAATTATATTTTTTTGTTAATTTTTAAAACTTTAAACCTACTTTGTGATATATATATATATATATTATATTTTAATTTTAAATAATTAATAAGATATATTCTATAATCTTAGAAAATAGCCTTGTATATTGTAATTTTATAGACTTATCATACTTTAAGTAGGTTAAATATATATATATATATATATATATATATATATATATGTTTATTTCTTTGCATTAAAGGTATAGCTAGGCATAATTAACATATTTTAAAATCAATATTCTATTATTAATAAAATTTTATTTTTTAATATATAACTTTTTTAAAATATATTTTTATTACTTTATACACATTAGTGTATTGCACAAAACAATGAAATTTCTTATATTCAAATTAGTAATTATTAAATGTGATTTTTTGTATGAAAAATATACTTAATATTTTGACAATTTCATTTCAATTTTTTAAATTTAAAATAAAAATTAGTTAGAATATGAATGGAAGTTTTTTTTTTTTTTTTAATTTCTAATGTTTATAATATTTTTTTTCAAGCTTATCTTTTTTATTATTTCTACTATATAAGTTTTTAAGTTTCAGAGAAATAAATTTTAAATTTTAGATACTTTATAATTTACTTCAAATAAAAATAAAATTGAAATAGTATAATATTAACAAAAAATAATTTATTATCTTTTAGCTAAAAACAAAACATAAGAATATGTACCACTGTTAAACTATTATTGTTGTGTATTTTTTTAAAAAATCAAAATAATTAATTGATACAAAAGATTTCATTAATGAATAAAGTAGACTTAAATATAGAATCTAAACAAACATATATTGCACCAAAATTTTTTGTTGGTAAGAATAGAATAATCCTTGTTTTTGGTTTTCTAATTTATATTCTATTGTCAAAACTTTTCTATTACAAATCATCAAAAAAAATCTTTAAATTATATTATTCTTTAAATTTCTATTATAAGTATCTAAAAATGCAGATTATAATATTTAAAATTATACTGAATATTTCTTAAACATCTTAAGAAGATTTATCTTAATCTAAAAAGTTTTGGAAGTCTATATATATATATATATATATATTTATATATATATATATAGTAAAATAAATTAGATATAAAGTCTATAAGTCTAGGACAAAGTTATTTTGCAATTGAATGTAATATACATGTTTAAAAATATAGTAGAATAAACCATTTAATTGAAAAATTATAAGTAAAATAAATAAACAGACAAAACCAGGAAAAGATGCAATTGTAAGCTCTTGCTTACATCTGCTATGTTAGTATTTAAACTTTCTTTTTAAATTTATTATTATTATTATTCTATATATATATATATATATATATATTAAAAATCATTTAAATATAATTAATTAATAAATTTTAAACTTAAAAAATTATATTTTAATACCTTATTTGCTTAAAGTGACTTTTTTAAAAATAATACTTATAATACTAAATATTGTAATATTTATGTTTTTTATTTTATTCTTGTAAAAGTATTAAAAAATACTAGAATTATTCTTAAATATGTAAATTTTAATATTTCTATTTTATAAAATAATAATTTAATATAATATAAAATAAAATAACAAAAATAAAATAGCTAAAAATTCAAGATGTAATTTGGACTTCCTAGTTCAGATAGGTATATTTTATAATTTGAATTTTTTAAAATTATTTTACTTTTTTTTGTTATTTTTTGCTTTTTTGGCATCACATTTTAATATATGCTTTATTATATATATATATATATATATATATATACACACACACACACTTATAAGTTTATATTTTAAAAAAAATACTAAGATAAGTGTAATAAGTTAATCTAAAAATATTAAAACAAAGTATTTTTTAAAAAATATAAAATTATTAGAATTTCTAATTGAATAATAATAAGACATATTTTTTATATCTAATTAATATGATTTATTGATTAATTATGTTATTTAATTCAAATTCTATTAAATTATAAATAAAATAAGATTAAACTAATTTTTTAAAAATATCTGAAAACATTTAAAATAGTGCATTATACAAGCAAAATATCAAATCATGTTGTAGGAAGTAATAAATAGTAGGATATGTTTTGGTAGTTCAAAATTCAAAAATAGTAAACAAAGTTTCATAATTCAAAAATACTCCTATTCATTTGTATAATAAAAGTATAGGTTATTCAATTGTGATGTTATAGATAATAAACAATTAGAGATATTATAAAAATTAGAACCTTTATTTTAATTTTTATTTAACATATTACTAATAGATGCAATGGTGATACTTTAGATTATGTACAACTAAATTTTTGAAAGACTTGGGAACTTGTCATAGCCATAGATTTATTCTAGATTAAATTTATACTATGAATACTAATAGATTTTAGATATGAATTATAAATAAAAATTTAAAATATACTTTGAGATAATGCATATGTACTCAATAAGATCTATATTACTTTATATATATATTTTTTAAAATATAGTATCTTTAGCATATATCATAATTTTATTTCTAAATCCAATCAATTGATTTGGATAGAACTTGGGACTTAATTTTGATATTTTTTGGAGTAATTTTTTAAAAAAATGATCTTAAAGCCTGGTTTATTAACAATTTTGATTGATAGATTATACTACTTTCTTTTAATCTTCTATTAATATAAAATAGTTACCAAGAGTAAAAATGATCATTGCAAAAAGAGAAAAAAAAATTTAAATTAATAAAGTCAAATTTTTAAATATTCAAAATTAATTTTTTTAATGTTAATTAGATTTAAAAAAATAATTTTTTTCTATTTGTTTAATTAATAGAGGAGAAGTATCAAAAAGGCAATTGTAAATCTACATAAGAAATTTACTATATTTATTGATTTTATGCATATATTTTTTAATTAAAACAATAGAATCAATATTCAAATGTTTATTGAAGAAGTTTGTTTTTATTTTACTTAATTTAAGTCTATAATATTTTAATATTCATATCTTTTATATATAATTTATAAATCTTTTTTAAAATATTTAAATTAGTATTTTAAAATATTTTATTAAGAATGATTTTTAAATTTTATACCACAAAGAAAATCAAATTATTTTTTTAAATAATAATAAAGTATAATAAATATTTCTAAATAAATATTTAAATCTTAGTTATTTATAAATATTTCTACTATTTATATCAAAGTAAAACTTTTAAATTTTAGAATAAGATTTTAGTAAATGATACATTTATACTTTTTAATTTTTTGATGATTCTAATTTGTACTATGTTATTGTTTTAACAGTGCAAAATTTTGGCTTTTTAAATTTATTGTCAAATAAATAACACAATACTCCATCATGAGAGCCTTATTATAGGTTATTATAAGTATTATAATATTAAAAATCTATTTTTGTAGATAATAAATTTTTTAGATTTTACTACTCATAGATTATTTTAAATTAAAAATTAAATAGAATTGAGTACAAGAGGACCACTTTTTAAGAAACAAAGATGCTGAAATTAGAAAACTAATGATACTAATTTTATACTTATATTTGATATTAAAATTATTATTTTAATATTAATAGTATATATATATATATATATATATATATATATATATAAATCTAACAACTTGTAAGATTCTTTATGTGTGTCTTATAAAGTATATTAAAAAGTCTAATTAAAATATGTTAGCTAATTTTGTATAAAAGCCTATTATAATAGTATAAGGTAATTTTAATGAATTTATTTATAATTTTTTTAAAGAAAAATTTAAATAAAATCTCACATACATATATTTTAAGTCTAATATTTTATTATATTATTTTTTTACAAGATAGAATATTTTTTTTAAATTATTATTCAGATCATTATTTGTACATTCTTTTATGAAGTATAAATATATTTTAGAATGGTAGTAAAATATTTTTGTTCATATAAAGAGTAATATATATATATATATATATATATATATATAGATATCTACATACACACATATACATAGATTATCTTTAAGATTAATTGTACTAAAGTGTTTTTAGAATATATGTAATCAAGCACATATTATCTATATAAGTAACATAGCTATTATTCAATATTTTATTATATGTAGAAAATAAATAAATAAATAATATTAAATTTAACTATTATATGAATAGTAATATTTGTCATGTCTTATATACAAGAAATATAATTAGGAATTGATATTTCCATCCAAAGTTTTATTATTTCTACACAATATTATATTGCATCTACCACACCTTTGTTGTTGTTGTTATTGTTATTGTTGTGGTTTTGTGACCTGTTGCATTTCAATAGTAGCTTTACTTGGATATTTTGAAAGAAAAATTTGTATTCTCTCAAGCCCTCTACCAAGTAAATTATAGTGAAGGTATATGCGTTGGATCCTATTGCCAAAAATAATCTCCACTATGTTAGATTCTACTGCCAACAAAAACAAAGGCCTACCCTATTTGAGCATTGATCAAAGAAAAATTGCCTTTGAACATATCACAAAACCATAACAACAACAATGATGGTATTGTGGGTGCAACACAATGTTGGGTGGATATAGTAAAACTTTGGGTGGAAATATTAATTCCATATAATATTAATTCCTTATTAGATGTTTAAAGTTAATTTATATTTTTAATAAATAATTAGCATATTTATATACATATATATGATAATGATAATTTAATTTTTATTTTAAAGATATAATAAAATAGAATAAAAAATATTATCAAGAATTTTTAAAATTTTTAAAATTATAACCAAATTAAATAATAAATTATAGCTTGTGATCTATTTTAATATATTTTATAACTATTAGTTACAACTATAGGATTTATAATTTTATTTATAACGGATTTATGTTTTGATTGAAACTAATATTATATATATATATATATATATATATATTTATTTTTAAGTTATTAAATATAAAAGCTCTCAATTAATAAAAGTAGCATTAATTTTGCCAAAACTAACTTATGAGCTCTAAAAATGTATAAGAATTTACCACAAAAAACGAAGAGAAAAAATGAATATAATATTATTATAAACAAATATATATATATATATATATATATATATATATAATATTATAGACTAAATTTATTTATCATTTTTAAAAAATAACTTACATAACATATTGTGTAGTATTTACAAAATTCATAATATTAAATCTAACTATTAGATGTATATGGTTTAGAAAGTTAGAAAAATCTATCTAGATATAAAATTTTAACTATAAATTTATTCTTGTATTAAAATTTATAATTATAAATAGTACAGAAAAAAATTATGAATTAATTATAAAATGATTCAAATTCAAATACTTGATTTCTTAATAATATTAAGACACAAATAAATTTATAAAAAATTTTGTGCTAAATTAGTTAAAGTTGTAAAAATACAAAAAATAGTATGATTAAAAAAAAATGGGCAGAATATTTAATCTTTAAATTACTAATTTGGTATCTTATCAATATAACTATAATAACCAACTCAAAATTTTGTTTCAAATTGTCCATTCAATTAAGTGTATAATCTTATTTTAAATTTATATATAAATCAAATTTTGAAATAAAAAATTAGTAAAATTTTATTGATAATGGCTTTTTATTTGATTTTTGAATGTACTTCTATTTTTTTGAATCTACAAACTAAAGACAATGTATTTAATGTGAAGAAATTTAAAACATCAAGTGCTTCTTTTAGCCCAATATAAAAATTTATTATATTTAAAACTATATATCTATATATATATGTATATAGATTTTTTTTCTTTTTTCTTTTTTTTTTCTTTTTTTTTTTTTTTAATAATATTATTTACAAAAAATTCTTAGTTTACAAGAAGATTAAAAATCATATTTTAAACAACTTACAAAAGCACCAACAATGGTTGTCTTAATAAGTAGTTATAAAATTATAAGATTAAATATTTTTACTAATTGTATAATATAAATACTAATAATTTTAATAAGAAAAAAATATTTGTTTAAAAATAGGCTGAATTAAATGAAAATATTTAGTATTTAAATAATACCATGATATCTATAAAATAAATAATTGATAGCTAATTTTTGTGCATTTTCAAATTTAATAGTCTTTTGTATTTGACCACATTAATACTCTTAGTAGGTTGATTTTAAATTTTAAAATTTAAAATTATATTGTAATATTAAAAAAATATGATATTTTTTAAATAAAAGGTGCATTCGTCTTTTAAAGATATACAAATACTCTTCAACATAAAATTTAATGTAATATCAATAATTAAATATTATCAAAATATTATTTTAGAATATAATACAATATTTTATAAATTTCTTTTTAAACAATAAATCTACTAACTTGACATAACTATTCTATGTTGTTACAAAATTATTTTTGAACAAGAAGTATGGAGTAACCTCTACACTAGAAGTAGGATTTTGAGTGTTTTAATAAAAATATAAATAAATTAGTTGGACTACCTTAAGGAAGAAATTTGAAAAATATTTTAAACATTAGATAATTCTTCTCAAAAAATGGAACAAATCATGGATGACAAAATACTTAATTGGTTCTAGAACATAAAAAGTAATCAAATAAAACTCTAGAATACTACAATGTGGCTTGATAATACATGAAATGATAGCTGAATAGACAACAATAGAAGCATTTGCTTATGACACTCACATGCTTACCTCCACCTATTAGGATTAAGTCATCAATCTGTAACTTGTTTTTACTCTATTAATGCATTGGATATACCCTATTTTTGTATCAAAGAAAAGAGTGGTTGTTGCCAAGTGGTCCAAAAACACAAAGGAGGAAATGTGGAAGCTGGGATTGATGGGATGGGATGGGATGGGATGGAAGCGGAGGATCCAGTTGGGGGGATGAGAGTGTGGGGATGCGAGTGATTCCAAGCAGGTTGCATTGATTCTGCAATTCTTCTGGCTCATCTGACAAGGCTACAGGACCTCTGCTTGGGACTCATGGTGTGCCCGGTCCCCTCATAGGCTTGAACTTTTCCAATCCACCGCCTTCACAGGCACGGCATCTAGTAACAACAATCTAGTGCCTGGAGCCTGCTTTGCTACCGCTAGATCGGGCCCTGGACATGCACTCCATGCGAGTGCTCTCGAGAGCAGTGTCGCAACCGCTCCCTGCCGAGTCTTATCAACGACGAATCTGCCCCCTAATGAGCCAGGTTCTCATTCCAGACTCGGTACGTGGAAATTCTTCCACGGTTCTGGAGAATTTTTGTTTTGGACTTGGCGTTGTAGATTTGATTTCAGGCGATGGTTTCATGGCTCCCCAAGGCGGAGATCGAAGTTGCTATTTTCATGGGAGAATATCGAAGCTGCTATCTATCTCCCTGTGGAAGGGGAATATCAAATGTGGCATGACGTCTGAGGTTCCAGTTACCATTTCTGAGATTCAGAGGTTTGTCCGGTTGCCCAACTACTGTGAGGAAAAGTCAGTGGGAAGTGAAGAAGGGATGAATATACTTGAATGACATCAGTTATCAACCAAGATTGAAAACACCACCATATAATGCAGTTGTGTACAATCTGTGAAGTCTTTGCTTCTTACCAGGATGGGGCTTGGCAACGTGCGCTACAAGTCTTGGTGGAGTCAGTTGGAGATCGAATTAAAAAAACCTTGTGAAAGATTATATCTGAATACATCGTTCAATTTACAAGTAAGCAGGACTCGGTGAATAACCTAACTGGAGGTAATTTCTAACTGAATTCTGCACGTATGCAAAAACGACATTTCTTTGCCTACCAAAATCATCAGGAGCTCCGATGAGCCTGAAGAAATGGAATAAACCAGACACCGTAAAGAGCACCATTCAGAATTGATCAGGTTGTGAAACTATCTGCATTGATCGTAGGATATGTTCAAGGAATTTTCCCACCAGATTTTGAAACTTTTTCAAAATCAAGTGGAGGTCCTACAGTTCCATCCTGGTTATCGTGAACTGGGTGGACCTTCATGGATTTAACTTCTTCTAAAACTTATTGTTCCCAGCAAGATTACGCGATGTGTTTTACCTCATTTGCATTCTTTGGGTTTGTGGCATCCATGAACAAAAGATCACCACGACCCAAATGTTCAGCACGTAGAGATTGTCGAATGCCAAATAACATGCTGGTTCGGATTGATTTCTGGAGGACTTTATGCGATCTTAAAGTTAAGAACCCAAAAGCGTAAAGCAAAATTATCCCACGTAAAGTGCCGTTCAGAATAAGTGTCTGCATCATTTGGCATATTCTTCGGGGTTATATTTTAAGCTCCAACACTTTAAAGTCTATCAGTCTTTAAATTCATTTATTTCCTAAGCCTCCAGATCCGGCAGATCGAAACGGAGGCTGTGAATCTCTGCCCCATTCTATGCTTCTCGGTGACTGAGAAAATTGAAGTTCAGGTAGTCTCAAGGATGATAATTGTAGAATCGACAATGATACCAAGCATCATCTGTATCGTGCCTGTCTGCATCAGACGAGTAATACTCCGAACTAAATCAACCAGAAACTTCGATGATGGAGTTCACGCGAAACGCAGGCTTCACCATAACAATCAACAAAAACCATCCAATCCTTCACTGAAAGATGTAAATGAGCTTTTGTTCTCCGGACCTTGAGAATCAGCTACTAAAATTCTCCGATGGATTCTCACAGCTTGCACGAAGGTAAACGAGAGTAAGAAGACGAGTCCACACCTGCACTATAACATTGGAACTGAGCAGAATTACCCATAAACACCAAGTGCTGTATCAACACCAAATCATACACCGCGTGACTCCGCATTGTAGTGACGGCCCAGTCCCTTCGCAGTCACAACTCAACCGAGACTGCAAATATATCAAAAACTGCTGCAGACAAGTACATTGAACATCTAAAGTTGTGGACTACAAAATCTGTCAAGTCTGTATCTTGGATGATACAAGCGTGTGCTTGTGCTGGTGCATCACCGTATTGCATGAAGTCTGAGCTACACATCTACTAACTGAACCAGCTGAGCTCTTCATCAGCACACAGAGAACGAGACTTACATCATCCTTTTCCTGCAGATAACGGCGAAACAGTTAAGAAATCAGCACTATCTGGGTTCGCTGGAGAGTGTATGAAGTTTGATCATAAGCCAAGGAATCCAGCTAACATAACATTAATGATATGTAAGTGTGTATGTTTCGCGAGAGAGAGGGAAATCAAATGATAATTTAAGGAACTAACCAAGCATCTAGGAAATGACTGAATCACTGTTCAGCGCATGTTTGCAGCAGCAGCAAATTCACACGCAAGAAAATTTGATCTTCATACAATAAAATGTAGGCAGAGAAAGGCTGTCCAAACTTGTATCAATGGGCCTAATACTTATCATATATGTTATAAATTAGGACAAGAATAAACATCAAAGAAATAAACCAAGGATGTAAATAAGGTTTCTCATTTACCCACAAGGTTGTATGGAAATCATGAAGATTTCTCCTGGAGTTCATTTGTGGATGTTTTCTTGGAAAGAGTAGAGTTTTTTATGCGAGGCAAAGCAAAAATAGGGTATTTTATGCAAAACAAAGTGGAAGTAGAATTTTACATGTAAGAACCTCAAAAACAAGGATGAAGAAAAATTTCCATAAATTTTGAACATGCTTAGGCTAAGTTGCATATCTTTTAGCTTCTTTTTGTATCCTATATTTGTTATTTTTCCATGTCTTAGTCTGTTCCATACAAAGTACTAAAGTTTCAATATTATTGATCTCAAAACTTTGATTTTTACTTATCTATATATTGAATTCTTTGTATTCCTTTCTAATTGTTAAAATATATGCATTTTATTTTTATTTTTATTTCACAATCTACTTTAATATCTTTTTAATTAATTTTAAATCATTTTTGTACTTAAAAAGTTAAACTTCTATATATATATATATATAAATGCATTATTATAAAGAATATAAAATTTTGTAGATTTGTATGGATTCTATATTTTTTTATTTTTTTATTTTTTTATTTTTTATTTTTTAAAAAAAAACTTCTTACATGTTTAAGTTATCATTTTAGTAAATAAAATTATAAAACCAAATACATATGAATTAATAAAAAGTTTTTTTTTAAATCTTTCTTATTTTTCTTCTGTATAATTCTATCTTATATAAATATATATATATATATATATATATAAGAAATTTAACTCATATTAACTACTAACAAATCTGATTATATTTTAAAATAAAAATTTAAAAAAATTATTTTTAAAATAAGAATATATAAGATATCTTATTGTTCTATTTTTATCCACTCATATAGAACTTTAATAAAGTATTTGAATTAAAAATTATTAAAATAATATAGTAAATCATGTATTAAAATAAATCTCAAAAGAATAAATTTTTGTATATAGAATTCTACTATATGATAAAGTTTCTTAGTCAATTAAATAATAGAAAAATACTTAAATATCAATCATTGTATTTAGACCTTAAGAATAGTAGTTTTAAGAATATATTATCAAATAAAATTTATTCTAACTATAAACATAATGAAGGTACTTACTATAAAAATTAATGTTTGATTTTTATGCTTTTTAGATAACTCAATGTATGGAAGCTATCGCAATAGAATGTTGTTAAATAATAATTATTATTATAATATTATCTTATATTAAAAATATTAATTAAAATATAGTTTTTTAAAATTTTAAACTATTACCAATATTAGAATTAAAAGAAAGAATAATAAAAATCAAAATTTTAAAAATATTTATTAAATCATATATAATATATTAAATATTTAGTACAAGTTATACATTATAAGATATTACAATTTTTTATATACATAAAACTTTAAAAGACTTGAGTTTAATGAAGTTATTAAATATTTAATTTATAAATTTATTTATTTATTTTAAAGTTATTTTATACATATTTTTGGATTGATGGTGTTTTAGAATAATTTCTTTATTTTTATTTTTTTACTAGTATATAAAATATATATATATATATATATATATATATATGAATATAAAATATTATTTTATAAATTTTTTGATTTAATTAATCAGTTATTCAATGTAATTAGAAGCATAATAATTAATTTAGTTTTACCTACAAGTAGTGTTATCTAATATATTTTTTATGTAAATAATTCAGAAATTTAAGGAGATTTTATTCATTATCTATGAATAAAAAACTCAAAAGTTTTCAAATTTTTTTCAATAACTATCTATAAACTTAAATTAATTATTTAATCCTTTAAAAATTAATAAAAAGAATGTAAATTAAAAGAATCAAATAAAAAGTCTTAGAAACTATATTATTTTGAAATAAAATGTGACAAGATTATTATTAGCTAGCACAATTAATAAATTGTTTAAACACTAGTTTTTAAAAAATAACTATTAAATTACATAATTATAAACTAAACATAAATAACAACACAAAGAATTTATTTTATAGTAAATATATAATAAAATAATATTAATGTTAAAATTATTAGTCTCAAAAATCAACTTTCTATATTTAAATCTGAATTAAGCTTTTTGAAATATCAAAGAAAAGGTAAAATTATTTTTAAAAATCTATATAGAGGGAGATATATCATTTTATATGATATGAAGAGTATATGCTAAAATCAAAATAATTAATATAATTCTAAGAAATTAAATTTTATTTTTTGTAATATAATTATAAATAAAATTTTTAAATCAAATTAAATTTTATTGCTTGTATGGAATTTTCAGTAAGTTTTATAATTAATAAATTTCTTCTTTATTAAAAAAATATAAGTTTATAAATATATTAGTAAATTTTATAATATTTCTTTCCAAATGTTTATTATAAAATATTTTCTTGCATATACATAAAATAATATTTAAATTATGATTATTGTTGGATTCTGTAAATATTATTCATGCAATAAAATTTATACTCTGTGATTGTAAATGATTATTTTTGCAAATGTTTTTGTTATGCTTTATAAATTATATTTTAATTACAATTTAAAACTTTAGAATTATTCAAAATATAATTATTTGATGTGCAAATAAATTTCATTCAACATAACCTTAATTTTTTTGAGTTTGAGGATGTTTGGAATGTGTGTGTATATATATATAAATATATATATCAAAATCTTATTTCAATAACATCTTATTATAAACTACATGTTAGCTATAAGTTATGTAATTACTGAAAGTAATATCTTTGAACATTTACACTTAAAAAATAAGTGTTTTTTTTTCAACATTCAAATTTTATTGTGATAAAATTTTGACATAAATAAAAGTATACACCAATTGATATGGGTTTTCATTTGAGTTAGTTTTTTTATTTTTGTGACAAAGTTATGCAGACAAAGACAGTCATGCCTGTAAACCTCACAAAAGTGGAAGAAGGATTTGGATTTCACTAGGTGGTTGTGATTGGTACTCGCATGATTCAGTAACTTGCGTGCTGTAAGTCGATTTCAATCCTGTAGAGATCGGTAGCTAAGTGCAGCAGCTCCTAGTGAAGCCACTGTGCACATCGTTTCATCGATCACTGTTTGTGATATTACAAGTGACCTGTGTGACGTTCCGTCTCCGCTGATTCGATCTGGGGAACGTTCGCATTCCAAAGTTACCAGAAAAAATAATTTTATTTAGTTTTAAAGATATAGTATAACAATATTGAGATTAGCTGTACTAGTTATGTTTTAAAAAAAAAATCCATGAACCTCCACTCTACCTCGAGAGACTCCAAAGCTCCAACTGCATCGAGTACTAAACGAGTACTCAACTTTGGTGCATTGAGCGGAGTTATCAACGTGGTTTGGTCATCGAAAGATGAGTCCTTGAGTACGAATTACACGTGGTAACGGAGAAACATGGTTTTTTCACTTCAGTTGTGGCAGCTTTGGTCGGTGGAATGAATGTAGAGAAGGCAGTGGGGTGACAGCAGCCCTATCAATGTTACTCTATGATTGTGGAGGTCTCGTCTGCGGGTGGCCGGGGTCCCCACAAATCGTTTTCAACAGCCAGGGAATGCGACAAAAAGACATAGCGGAAGTTGCGTGATTCAGACGATGTAGCCCACAATGATTGGTGACACGGGCGTCACTGCTGGACTCTTCTCTGCCTGATGAGATCAATGAACACCAGAGAGGAGGCATACTGTCTTCACACTCCACACAACTGACTCGGAGCTAAATGATTTGAGGTACGTGTGTAATGTGCCGTGTGTTTCCTCTAAGTCGAAACATTCACTGCTGGAAGATGAAACACTCTAATGATGCATCCACCGTGCAAAAAGGGTAGTCCATCTGTCTGAAATGCCGCAAAGTAAGAGTGAGGTTTGATTTGTGAATAGCATCTCCTGCAGAACACATCCATTTAGAAACATCTACGTTGCCTATCTGAACTGCCAACTGCAAGTAGACTTGGCCCATCTGAATGGTCAGTTTTTGAGTTTGCGATTGCATTGCCAGATTGCAGCAGTTGCGTTTCCGTAGTGAGGTGCTAGAATCGCTGTTGTTGGAGTTGAACCGAAGCACAGGTGATGATCTGCAAATCCGGGTGGCATGGCTACACCAGTGGTTGGACACGGATGGAGAAGGACCATGAGGAAATAGAATGGAATCGGAGCAGCCAGTTGATCGCATGGCAAATGCAGAGCTGAGGAAGGGTAGGGTGATCCGGATTTCTTACAAGAGGGCAACATACGTGGTGTGCACCGTCAACCTGGTGCTGGCGGTGTGTTTGATGTACTCAATCCTGTCGCCTTTGCACCTCAAGTCTGACACTCCTCACGTCATGGCGGTCGTTGCCATCAGTGCGTCCTCTGCGCACCATGCCCCCCGCCCTACATCTCCAATCTAACTCCTCTCTATCTTCAATTCACGATCTCACGACCTTTTGCTAACCAGAAGCAGAACATTGGTTGATTACAGATGGACGTCGCCCATCGTCTCAGCGAACCACGAGGGAAGAACTACTGCGTTTGCGTTCTTCCGACAAACTGCGCCGCGATATGGTGCCCATTCATCTCATTCAAGAGGTGAGCACATCTGGTTTATTTGCATATGTTGCAGGAGAGTTATCGATGAATCCATAGTTAATTATCTATGAATTTTACGCATGGACAAGATGCCTTAGTGACAAATGATTGTTTTGTGGCGAATCACAAATCTTCAGGTGAAGGTCCTCCAAGCGGAAACCGAGGAAGAAATCACGAGAACGAAGAAACTGAGCTCAGTCAGGCAAAAGAAGTCCATCGAGGTTTCGCAACGCCTGGCCGAGGTGAGGCGAGGCAACACGCAAGCAAACCAGCAAGGTATCATTCATTCACATATTCATTCATCCATCTATCAATCCATCCATCCATTTATCCATGTTCGCTGCTGAGTCATCAAATTATGCTCATGCCTTGCATATGATTTTATCTTTTCACCGACAAGGATCCATCGTTGGGCACCCTCTCGTAGGCCTACAGAAATGGAGGAAGAAGAAGCTTCGAGACGCCACGAGATTCGAAGCTGCCCAACGTGGACGTTAGATTTTATGTTGCTTTGCAAAACCACCCACAATTGCTGTAGCTCAGTCACATGACTAATTTAGCTGTGAATAAATCTACATGTTTACAGGATCTCATCCTCTTCACCATTTGCAATTTGTATTCACAAGGTTAGAAAGGTAACTTCAGTGATTTGTGTATGATTGATGTTCATTTTTTTTTACAATGATATGAATGTTTTATGGTAATAATAATGATAACTGGCATTAGGGTATTTTTTTTGGAAATAATATGTTGTAGTTAGTTATCAATATGTAATAAAGAACAAAACAATCTAGATGGATACAGGGATGGGTGGATGTTTAGAATGAACACACACTAAGATACGCTTTTTTACCAAATGTGGCAAATATAAATCTCTATTTTTACTTTTTTTTATGTGCATGAAATGGTGAGGTTAGCAAAAAAGAATGTGGGAAATGAAGGAGGTCAAGAAAGAGATTTGGACAATCGTCAAATAGATAAATGACTAAATAGATGCAGGAATAGATATATGGTCCTTTAGATGGGTGAAAAATCACATAAATTGACATTGTTTTTTTTAATATATAAAAATAAATGTAAAAAATTTCCAATCTATTTTTAAATTTCATCCTTTAAATTTTTTGGAAATATCAATTTTAGTATAGAAGAGATAATTTAAACAATAAAATAGATTTATATTTATAAAAATTATAATATTCAAAAATAAAATAATATATATAATATAAATATTATAGTATTTTTTAAATATTTAATGTTAACTTATTTACTTATTTTTATTTTTTAAAATACATACATGTTATTTATAAATAATATTTTAAGCTATACATAGTTTTATTTTATACTTTATTATTTCTATTACTTTTCTATTTGTAATCAAATGATCTCTCTCTATTCACACATTACTATATCATTACAAATATATTATATTACTTATGCAATATAAAACAAAATTCTATCTATAATAATTTTTGTATAATTTACATAAAGTAGCTAGTATTTTATCCATTCTTTTATGTAAGCTTAATTTTTTTTCTAATATTTTTTAATTTGAAACGTAACTTTATATTCTTTTTTGTGATTTTTTAAAATCTATTAATTTTTTTTAAATTATAAATATTTCTCAATACATCTTATTTATGTATTACATAGTAGAAACATATATTATTTTATGTATTTACTCATGAACATAATAATATTAATTTTTAATTTTTAATTTTATTTATATATTTTTTAGTATAAAAATTTAAAAAATTAAAAAATTAGATTGTATTTATGTTCTTGGCTAAAAATTAAAAAAATGTGAAGAATTTTAAAGTATAACTAGATGAAAGGGTGTAAGATTGTACACCATTGCAAAGTTTGCAACTCAATGGTTGAGAGTTTGAATAGAAATTAGCAAGTTGAGAGTTCAAATCTAGATGGTGTCTATTTTCCAAATTCTGTACTTGATTGGTAGACTTAAGATTCTAGGAAATATGTGACGAGGCTAATTTTGTGTGCCAATTGACATAAATGTGACTAAATAAGAGGGTTTAGATTGAGAGAAGTACAAAATGGTGAAGATATCAAAGATAATCAAAAAAGTAATTTTTTTAAATTCCTTACCAATTAATACATCCCAAGTTTTTTATCTTAGGAACAAGACTATCTTCTATTATTATCTCTTTGTTTTGTAATAAGAACAATTGACATAGGTGTTGCTAGACAAGAGGATTGGGATTAAGGGAGGTACAAAAGGGTGAGGATAGCAAAGATAGTAAAAAAAAGTGATTTTTAAAATAGTTATATCTTCAAACTTTTACAGCATAGATGAATATATGGATGCATAAATAGATATAAATTAAAAAAATAAACAAATAGACCAATAACATTGTCTTTAATATGTAAGATATTATTATTTTAAAAAATTAATATATTAATTTTTTATAGTATCTTTATATTTATATTTTTATAGTATCTTTATATTTATAATTATCTTATTTGATTTTAGATACATAATTTATTTATGTCATAGTTTGGTAGTGTATGATATAATACTATTATATTTATAAATTTATATTAATATAAAATTATAAATCTTTATTTTTTATTTTTATTTTTTTATATATTTTGATATTTGATGAGATAACTCAAAAATTTTAATTAATTAATTGGTAAAAATATATAAATAAATAAAAAGTAGTGCAAATAATATATATATGTATACAAATAAGATATTTTTATAATATATGTATGCAAATAATATATATATGTATGCAAATAAGATATTTTTATAATATATGTATGCAAATAAGATATTTTTTTACTTAAAATATATTAAGAATTACAACAATAGTAATTATTTTCTTTTTATTATTTTTATTTTTTAAATGCATTCAGACATAGGGGCTACAGAAGCAAATTCTATGTATAATTACATTGATTATAAATGTGTTTTACTGAGCATGATTTTTATAAACATGGAGCATTTGTTTCAAATTATGAAAACAGATATATATACACATACATACATGTATTTGCAAAGATTCAATTACATATTTAGAAAACTTTGTTAGACATGCCATTCAGTATATAAAGAAGAAAATGTGGACTTCATTAAATTGGTTTTTTAAAAAGTAATTATGAATGAGGAAGCTTCACTAAGTAAGCTGTTGACGTATTTGTTAGGAGAGAAAGATCTAAGGGAGAGTGTGGATATAAGAAGTTGAGGCGAAAGACATAATACAAAATGGATGACATTAGTCAGCTAATGAATTCCGTGCATCCATTCGGAGATGCCGAGACATGGTGACGAAGCACAGTCTGGCCATGAATTAGGGCTTGCGGCCCGAGAGGTGAGGGTAGAAATTTGAGAGGCATGGCGATGGCAGAGGCGAGAGACGGAGGACCAGGCGGTTGGCGCTACGTATTCGAAGCGTTGCGAAATGTACGATGCTTGCAGCTGCTTCTATTCCACCCGGAAATCACTCCTTCGCAAGACTGCCTCAATTACAGTGCCGTCGTTTGCCATGGATCATCGTTGCACTGTGCTTGGGATTCTCCCGATAGCACGTCCAATTCCCTCATGGTGCCCTTGCCTGCGTGCCTGCTCGATCTTTCGGCCCCCGTTCGGTTTTGGATTCGCCAGGACCTTGTGGAGGTCTGGCTCGGATTGCTGTCAGTCGATCCTGCTTTGCACATGCTCCAGCTGAGTCTCGAGGACGAGTGCTCTGGTTACAATGGGTGCCGTCAAGTTGTTGATGCGAAGCCCTTCACTGTGGACTTTGGTGAGTAGATTTCGTTTCTGACGCTTGTTTTTAGTTGCTATGAGATTCTGCATGCTGGACTGGAAGTTCATATGAACATGCTTGGATTATTGATTCATGTTATGACTAGGTCAGGGTTCAGGGTTTAAGTGTCAATGTGGACTGTATATGGAGGTTTTCAGTTATGTTTCGTCGGACTGAAAGTAGTCGATTGTCAACACCTTGAATTTCGATTATCGTAGGGTTCCACATTCTGAAATCAAGTTTAGACCGATATTTTGGAAGCAGTCATTATTATGCAACATGATCTGAGCATTGTTTGTTAGGGATTTAGAAGTGGATATTGAATTTTTTCGTTCTTCAGTCTTCAGAGTTACATCTTTGATTTTTTCCTTGATTTACTTGACACTTCTGTCTCGAGGCACAGTCTCCACTTTGAAGGCACTGCGTAGGTGATGGAGACGAACTGTGGGCGAATCCAATATTGTACTGAATGAGCTAGCTTTCTAGCTTGTGCCCTACTTTGTGTAAGGTCTTAATGGTTGGAGGCTGTTGAGTGGTTACTGACAGATGCCAAGGCCCTTGAATCAACCGAAGGAGCCCGGTTTTTCTGCACGAAGTGCTCATGTAAGCTTACAGATACTCCATTCAGGTATTGTAGGGATTCAGACGATCAACTCATATTCTCTTGATGGGACGTTCAGCTTATATCTCGACATAAGAGACTGGGGTGTAGTTGATGAATGTGTAATCAACGTTCATTCTACCCGATCGTGAGCTGTGTGTATTTCGCCTTTTAACAGGACACGAAGAAATAGTTTTGTGTCGGACCTGGGTTTTAATCGTGGCCGTGATGTGTTTTACTCTCACAGACGCGTCTTAGAAGTTCCATCTATGGACTGGCGTGAGATATCAGAGCATTTCTATGGTAACTGTTGTTGCGCATCTTTTGGAGCTCAAGCTGAGGTTCTTGTTGCGAAGTTTCAGCAACTGCTCACTCCAGCGGAAGATACTTGTCTTGTGGCATCTACCACATGCATCGTGCACGAAGAGAATGTTTTCGCATCTGAAGACAGATGTGCCTTTTCAAAACCAGGTGCTTGTCAATTGTCAGAGAGCGGCAAACATGACAGTAATTTATGTCTGAATGGGTCTTCCAAGGTTACCTCCCGTGCAGACGATCTTTTTGCTAACAACGGCTTTGAACACGATTCCAAAAAATGCACAAAGTCTCCGGAAAGTGGTGGCAAGTTCAATCATAAAAATAGTGAGGAGGAAGCAACGTCAGTTATAGCCAGAGAGAGGAATCAAGCAGTTGGGATTACATGTGGAGGTACATCAGTTACTCCCTCGTCGGAAGAAATAGCCATTATTGAAGAAGATAGTACATGTGTTGTAGACAAAGTTCAAGATTCTCAAATTGATAACAGTCAAGGCGTAAAGGAAGACCCGTGTTGTTCTTCAAGCTGCTGTTCTAAAAACCATGTCCCCAGAGAGTTCTCTGTCCCGAAGAAATCGAAGGAAGCAAAGGAGGCGAGCTCAGGGAGTCTTGGTAATGGCTTCATGACTGGCCCAGGGTCGCAGAGCGAAGTGATGGATTGGGAACCATTCTTCTGCCGCAATTGCTCATCGCTGGTTGGTTCCAGGCGTGGTGATAGCAGCAAGAAAAGTGTGCAATTTTTTAAATGCCAGATTTCTACGGATGAATCGGTTCTAGGTTCAAGGAATATATTCAGGTGAGCGGATCTTCTTGTGCATGCGTCATTCCCTCAACTATTGTTGATCATTTGTTTGCACTTTATTATGAATTTTATTCTCTTCAAATCTAACTGACTATTTGTGTTGTTCACAGTGATCACACTTTTGAAAGATTATTCATACATGAATTAGAGAAGAATACAGAGAGCAATGCCTCGTATCGGTACGTTGTGCGGAGTTTTCAAACAGGAGCTGCTATTTTACAGCTTGTCCTCCTTAACCAAAATGCGTTAGTCACCTCGGGCATGTGTCCACCGATAAATACTTTGAACAATGGAGATTCAGCTAATACCAAAAGAAACCAACGAACTTCGGACAGGAGACCAGTAAAAGTACCCCTAAAGACTGT
Source organism: Physcomitrellopsis africana (assembly GCA_036785485.1). Classification (NCBI taxonomy): domain Eukaryota; kingdom Viridiplantae; phylum Streptophyta; class Bryopsida; order Funariales; family Funariaceae; genus Physcomitrellopsis; species Physcomitrellopsis africana. The sequence continues at coordinate 294,762 of JAWRVF010000360.1, read as the reverse complement.
GGCCAAATTCATGTTCTGCGATTGCAGGATGCTAGACTTGGAGGAGTTGAGGTGCGGATTTTTCTGTAGAACACAGCTCTGTTGAACCTAACGTTTAGGTCTGTCGGCGAATAGTTACAAAGCTCTTCCTAGTGAATACGTAAGGTGTACCACATGAAGAATACTTCAATTTACTGCTAACTGAGATATAAGAAACGTTGAGCACGCATTGACACTCATTGTTGGGCTTTTGCAGACTAATTGACAAGTGGGCACAACTTCAAAAAGCTGATGACATATTCATGCTGGACGCAGTAGCTGGGACATTGTTAGACATATTGAAAAGCCACCAATCGGTCTATCCTCCATCTTGCCAATCATTCCAGCAATTCAGTTTGTCTTTCCTTCCAAAATGATTCACGTACAAGTTGAAAGCTGATCCTATTCTATAGTTTGACATGCATGCTCTTCAAGGTACAAAGGAAGTTGGGTCCATATACGGGCATTTTTTTGGCAAAAGCAAGTTCTGGCCCAGCTTCCCTAGAGACAAGCTTTGAAGTTCGTTAGCGTTGAAGTAACATGTGGAGTTTAGCTGACAGAAAGAAGAAAAAAAAGGAGACATCCTTTAGCCAAGCTCAACAAAAGCATTTGCTTGAAGGCAGTACATTATTGTGATGAGAGAGAAATTGTAAAGAGGTGATTGTGATTAAACTGCGGCGTGCGTGGAAGGGCATTTTTACCAACTTCGGACCCCAATATTCTAAGGGATCCAAGCACTGCAGAACTTTTTTGCAAAAGTAGGGAATGACTTTTAGCCTTTCCACATGCAGCTTTTGCTAATTCCTCTTACCACTAATTTCCTTGCACTTGCAGGCGCCACTCGAGTATGTTAAGTTTTATACATAATGTAATGTTGCTTAATTATGTATTTTTGGGGAGAGGAGTGTTTAAGTATTCTTAAAGTGAATGGTTTTAAGTAGGTGGATGGTAGATGATTTTTCAAATGGAACTCATTTGCAAAAATGTAACTGATATTAATAAAACGATATAATATATTTATAATTATTTTTATTTATGTATATATATATGTATATATATTTTTTATATGTTTTCAATAACACTTTAAAGGATTAACATACAAAAACGAGTTAAACGTTTATATCTCTAAATGATATCCAAAAAGTTTGATTTTTTATAGGCTTCAGCTTTTTAATCATAAATTTTATAATTTAAAAATTATTATGAACTTACCATGAATCTTGTATAATTTAAAAACATACAAAATATATAAGTTTTTTAAAAAATATACTGAAACAAGTTGCAATGAATAATAATATCTCAACCAATTCTTTCAAAAAGTATTCAAAAATTTTCAACCCTCACCTCCACGTCATCACCCTGACACAAGGCAGCCAATATGAAAGCCTTGTCCACGTCATATCCCCCCACGAATGACGCTCTTCCAGGTGGACCTCGTATGCGTGCTTGCTTCGATCCATGTCGGTAGTTGCAGGTCGGACATGGTGGAAAGTTCCAGAGAATCGACGGCGGGAGGAAGTCAAGAGAAGCTTATAATGCGTTAGGCCCCTTCGGAAGTGTAGCTGTAGCTTTAGTCGGCTGCGGATGGGGCTACATGCCGTGGCTTTTGCAGAGGAAATCGATCTGCTATGGCTCGACTTCATCTCACACAAGGGCGTTGCTCTTTGCCGATTCTTGCTTTCTGCTCTTCCCCTCCTCCCTTCCGCTCAATTCCAATGGTAAGGGGCGTGGATAGAGTTTCCTTCACCTATCTTTTCATAGAATCATGGATCTCTTTTGCAACAGAATTTGACCAAGTGTATGGACTCTGTTACATTGCGATTGTTTTTTTTCTAAGTTGTCTCGGAGGTGTAGAGTGAGGAATTGTGGAATGTTGGTAGGATTAAGAAGGGATTGTTACTGGTGATGAGATTCTTGGACTTTATTTTTGATATTCATTTTTGAAAACTCATTTTGAAACGAGATGGAGCATTGTAGACTGCGAGGTTCTTTTGTTTTGAAGATGGACGAAGCGGTGTAGGATCGGCAGTTGTGTTCTGTATGATGTTTGGTTTTCTGTATTTTTTTTGTTTTTTTTATTTTTATGCTTCGTCAGAGTGGAAGGGTTGCTGTAGTGCTCTCACCTACAAGTGTTTTATTACTGTAGGCTCTTGGAACGTGACACGGAGGTTCCAGTGAGATTTTTTGAATTAGTTCCAGTTTCATTTCGTATATCGTATGGGTCGAAGTGCAGTACCCTATCCAAGTTGGAGGAGAATCTTGGGGCGGTTCCCGCTGGTTCCACCACTGATTCCGATGTAGTGAAAAGGTACCATGTGAGGATTTTTGACTTTGGTTTTTTATGTCCATGACTATTTAAATCTGTGTACTAAACTGAATGCCTCTTTTTCTTTTTTTCTTTTTTTGTTATCTGCTCAATTTGCAGAACAGAACCTTTCACAGTGAATTCTTTATCCAGTTATTGCAAGTATAGAGTTCATGTGCTTGTAGAAAGCTGAGAACTAGACGAGGCCTCTCACCTGTCCTTAGTGTATTGATTATACAGGTTAGCAACCGATTGGCACATACTCCCGTTGTTGTTACATTGAAGTACGAATTGTCTTTCAGCATGGAGAGGATTATGCAGGCGCAGACTTTGGCTGACGCCAGCAAGCAGTGTTACATGCGAGGCAAGAGGATATTAGAAAAACAACCCAAAGCACCCAATTATTAAAGATTTGAAGGAGAAAGTAGCTTTTAGTTCTGAGATACTCGATTACTTGGGTCCTCCGTCAACTAAATAATGTTGAGAATAGCTATACAGCTCAGGCAGGACCTTCACTGTTGTAGATTGCGTTGCCGACCTCCTAAATGGCAGTATGTCGCATGTTATCTTTTGTGATTGTCTTTAAAGCAGTTACTGTGCAACTTGCAGGATGATTCTGCTAAACAGGCAGCAAGACTTGTGTATGAAACAGCCTTACTGGAGTGTGGGTTCATCCTGGAAGATCCCAAGGACTTTGCTATGCGCATTTACTGTCATCAAGTCCAACTTGATCGTTAGCCTTTGTTGAAGAAGACGATATTGAAGAGGAGGCTGAGAGGGATCGGGCTGGAAATGGTGCTGAGGATCCTGCAGATAACTTCGAAAACTTTCAGAATCTTTACTTAGAACGGGTGAGATTTAATCAAATGGCAGCAATGGCAGAACGCTTGCAATGACTGACAAACCAGTCCTGGTGCCAGCGGCACATAGTTTCAGTTATCTCCTTATTTTTATTGTTTTTATTTGGATCTTTGGATCTTCAAGCGACTTCCTGCAGTAGTAAGTAGATTCAGTACTGATCACTCGATATTCTCAATGCGCGGCAGGATAATAATTATAACCAGTGATGCAGCTGCTGGCGTTGCAACTGAGGAAAAGACTTCGTCAGCGAAAGATGAGCTTTAGGGTATTGTACCCTCTAGTAAGAATTAAATTGTACATGTGCTTGAACCTGTCCGACAGCGATGAGCATAGAAGTTTAGAGATTTTTATTTTTATTTTTATTTTTTCCCTTGTCTTCTCACTGAGGCCACAATTTTCAGAAGGTAAGAGGCCACAATTTTTAAATCATTTGATTGGTTGAACTTGAGAAGTATTGTTTAGTTGGTTTTATATTAAGAAAAATCAGCACAAAGGTCCTAACAAGATATGAGGTGGGGTGGAATGTATTTTTTTTTGTACATAGCATGAATAGTGTTATCTCTTAGAATTTGTGGTCGGTTTACCTCAAGAGGTGGTTTATAGTAAGGTTTAAAACAATCATTCAAAATAACAAATAATAATTTTATTTTGTATTTGTCATAATTTTTAAAATTAAGATATGAGCTGACATATTCAGATTTATGATAAAATAATATTTAAATCAGTTTTATGGCTTCTCACTTTATGCTATCTCCAAAAATGAAGGCTTTTAAAAGAAAGTTTTTCATCATTGAGGTAGAGACCTATATAACACTTTTATACCAGTCTTTGAAAGAAGGTTTCTATGTATAAAGAATCCCTTATTGAGCACCTATAAAAATAGTTTAGTAGGTGTTGTAGTAAAGATTTTTTTATATAATATTGGCATTGAAGACTTTTATGAAAAAATGAAAGTAAGTGTTCAATTATAGTTTTATATGATTAAACCTTAGTTATAAATTACAATTGAACTTTTTAACTAATGTAGCAATTTAGTTGTATATTAAAAGTTATTTTATGCAAGTTTTTAAAATAATAATTTTTTAATATTCAATAAGATTTTAGAGAAGAAAATATTATGTTTAATAACATAAATTAGTATAGAAGTAGCTAATTTAATTATATATATACATATATATATATGTATATCATTTTAGAAAATAATTACAATAACCTAATTCAAACTAATTCCTAAAAGCAAAAGGTTGCAATTATTTACCTCTAGAATATTTTTTGACGAATTTGTACAAGATTAGTTATTGATGGTAAATTTAAATTAATAAAATATATACTTTATATTATGTATATCTAAATATTAGTAAACATAAACCATAATATATATATATATATATATATATATATATATAATCATATTCTTATATAAATAAAATAAAATATTTATTTATTTATTTTTACAAATTATTTAATTTTATTAAAAAGTTCATTGATATGAGTATAATATTTTAAATGTTCTTCTGTTACTTACTATATCACATTATAGTCAATAATCAACATAAATAAAGTGGTAAAAAATTATTATCAATTTTTTAAAAATTAAAACACATAATAATTTTAATATTTGAACATTTCTCCATATCAAAGAAAAAATCTACTTTTCAAAACTTCAACAAAGATAGAACTTACAGGACAAATAAATTCCAATATAAATCTAAAAAATCAAAATTGTGATTGTAAAGTAAGAATATGCTATTTATACTTTAAATAGACTAAAATACTTTATATTTTTTTGGCAATTAGACTGAATATATTAAAATAACTAAAAAGTAAAAAATAAATAGATCTATCCTATCTGATTTTTTCACAAATTATAAGTCATTATATTCATATTTTTAAAAAATATATAAATTTTATATTTAACATATTTTTAGTTATAATTAATAAAAATTTAATACATGTATTTTGTTTTTTTAACATATTGCTATATATATATATATATATATATATATGTATATATATATATATGTATATATATATATATATATATATATATATAATTATAGTATTCTTTTCTAATAAATAGTTTAAAATTTTAAGTAGCGAAATAAAAATAATATATTATGAATTTATAAACATACATAAATTTTTTAATTATATTCTTTTTGTATTCTTTAGCTTGAACTGTATATTTTATTCTTAATAAATGATAGCTTACTTGAATTCAGCTAAGGACATTAACATCTTTAGGATAATCTAAGCTTTGGAGTAGAGTTGTAATTTAAACTTTAATAGAGTAATGAATGTGAAATAAATATATTATCCTATTATTTAATATATTATTCTTGAAAATCATTCTTTATTTTTGTAAATTTAAATTAAAACTTTTTTTCTTCTTCAAAACATATTTGTTATTTAAGATTATTTTGAACTGCTGTTAAAGTTCATTTTTTAAAAATTTAATTCAACTTTAAATGAAAATACTAAATACTGTTTTGCTATTCAAATATTAAGTAGTTGCTAATAAAAAATAAGAAATGAATATCCTAGTATATAATAAGCATTTGTAAAATATACATTATATTAAATATAAATTTTATATATATATATATATATATATATATATATATAATTTTAAAAAATAAAAAATATAAATTTTATTTATAAAATAAGTAAAAGATGTAAGATTGTATGTCATGATGTAAAATTGTATATTCTATATAATTCAAGTAGAGATTTTGAGATATATTGTTTTAAAAGACACTTTAAAGAATAGCTCTAAAAATATATAAGTTATTATAAATTAGACAACTTCTAAGATTGTATAATTGGTATAATGTTAAATTTTATTTTAAAATTTCTTCACTATTATTAAATACTTATAAATAGAATCTATAAAAATTATTATTTTTACTTATATAATTAACTTTTAAAGAAATAAAAAATAAAATAAAGATTAAACATCAATTTATCTTAGTTTAAAGTATAGTCCTTCACAACTTCTATTTAATTTTTTTTTTTTTTTTAAGCCATTTATTTTAAAAATAGATATATCAAATTTTATAATATAGTTAATAGATATTTAAAATTATTTTTAATATAAGAAACTTTCAAGTAATAAAGTTTAATTATTACATCTTAAGTAAAGGTGATTGTAAATGACACCATTATCTAGAAGGTGCTTTGTAAGATAAAAATCACTCTTCAATCCAAATCAACAAGGTGGCCTCTCTTAAGAGTTGTTTTAAGTCTATAATAAGATTATAGATTACAAACAAAGAATCTGCAAGTAAAAGAAGAATAAGAATAACAAAAAATAAAAACTAAAAAAGATCCATATTATTTGTTATTTTTAAAATGAAAAGTGATATAAATTTTAAAAAAAATTACATATTTACGTAGTTTAAATTTTTATTTTTTTTTAAAGATACCAAAAATATAGTAAAAAAAATTTAAATGAAGAAGTTATAATACCTTTAAAAATTTTAAGATAAAAATATAAAATATTAAATATTAAAATGATATTTTATCTCAAGGGCAATTTTGTTTAAAAAGTCAAGGAATTGAATTCTACTAAGGTTTACAAGTAGTGTAAAAGGTATCCTAAAGGGGCCTTAAGGCTTTAGTCTTATCTTCCTACCTACTTTAAATGTACTACAATTCATATCAGATTAATACATCCAAATCTCTACTAGTTTTTATTATGATATTTTCTCCTAATAAAACTTATATTTTTATAAGTTTTGACTTTATTATAGTGTTTAAATATACATAATTAGTATAAAAACCATAAATAGTCTTTAAATCTTATTCCAATGCTTTGTAATAGTTTCCAAAAGTTGATGAAATCATATTTTAGGAAATCTTATTTTTTAAGTTTTTGGCTACTTCTTAGTCTTAATAAGATAATTTGGGTATAAATTATATCTTGTGAATTCTATTTAAAAATATTAATAGGAAAATTTAATAATAGATATTATTTTAATAATTTAAATTTAAATTTTTTATTTGTAGAATTGTTTAAGAATTTTACTTATTTTCAAGGATTTAGATCTTTATAAGAGCCTTATAGATCAAAATACATTCAGAATACAGTGTTACTAAGTTTTAGAAGCAATCATCCTTAGTTGGTCTAATATATATATATATATATATATATTGATAATTATTATTTATTTTTAAAAATCTATATCTAAAATAATCATTTATATTTATATTATTTTTCTTATTTATTATAACAAGTATTTATTGTAATTTTTTAATATAATATTTTTAAATATGAATTAATTTTTATTAAATATAATATTTAAATTCTCCTATTTTATACCAAAAAAAGATAATATTACAGATAAATAATAATAAATTATATTTTTTTTAAAAAATTTATATATTTGAATTATAAATCAATAATAATTATTGAATTTATATAATTTAATAAAAAAAATCAAATTTGTTAATAGAATATCATTTTAAAATTTTAAAAATATCTTTTATAATATATTAAATAATATAATTTCTTATATATATATATATATATATATATATTCATTTTAATAGGAATTTATATAATCTAAAAGATTAAACACAATTATATATACATAAAGCATAATATGATAATCTAGTAATTGAACATTTTCAGAGATTTTTGGTCACTTCAATTTTAAAAAATTATCAAAAAAATTTGTTATAATCTTTTTATATCAATTGTCATGAAAAGACCCTATGTTATAGGTAAAATGGTTTAATTCAAACATCGCCTATTTTGAAAAAAAAACTATGGTTATGTTTATATAATAAGTATTATTAAAAATATACCAATGTCCAATTTTTATAATTTTGTTTTATAAAAGTGGACTTTTTGATCAAAATAATATATTTATTATCTTATATAAAAATAAAAGAAATAACTAAGAATTTTTTGGATAATATTTATTTTTGTTATCAACTTCCATTTGACATTATACCTTATTACAAATTATAATTTGTGTTATAGTTTTTAAATATATATATATATATATATATATATATATTTATATTTATATTTACATATTAAAATTTCAACTTCAACTTGATAAGTAAATCCAATATGAAAAATAAATGTTTGAACATAATTTGTAATATCTTATCAATTACTATTGAAACAATTGGATAACTTTTGTGCCACCACAAAAAATTATATAATATATATATATATATATATATATATATAATTTTATATTTATTAATTAAATATTTTTATCTATAAGCTAATAATACTTAAATTTTAAAATTTTAATAATAAAGTAACAAAAGATTTAAAAAGTAGATTATTAAAATTTTACACAATAATAAAGATGTATCTAAAAGAAGTTTTAAAACAACAAAAGACCAATGTATGAAAGTAAAATTTATCTCTCAATCTAATTATAAAGTTGCCTTACTTAAGATTTACTCTTAATTAGTAATGTAGATAAGAAGTACAATTGTAAAAGACTAAAAGAAGAATAATCAAAAGAATATAATGAGAAGTATCTATTTATAATAAAATAATTCTTTTTACTAGATTTTAAGTTGATAAATTATAATAAGAATTAGAATAAAAATAAATATATATTTAGATAAAAAAAAATTCATCTTTGTAACAATATTAAGAAAATATAATTTGGATTTTCTATGACGAAGTAATGATAAACTAAAAAATAGGAAGTAACTTTTTTTAAAAGTAAATAATTAAAGATATTTAAATTTATCTCAAAAGTAACTTGATTATGTGATAAAGGGTTTGAGCCTCACTAAGGCTTAAAAATAGTATAAACAATGTTGTTCTATAGTAGCTTCAATGCTTTAATCTTATCCTCTTATCTATTTTTAAAGTGCTACAACCTATGCTAAACTAATACACCTAATTATTTTTTTTTGTTGTTAATCTCACTAATTTCTCTTGATAAACTTAATTTTTTTACAAATTTAACTCCAAAATTGTGTTTAAAAACATCTAATTAGCCTAGGCACCTTGGAAGGTCTTCAAATTTTGCTTCAATCCTTCATTATGGCCTTCAAAAGTTGGTAAAATTATTTTTATAAAAATATTTTAAAAATATTTTTAAAATTACAAATATTATACAAAATTTTCTAATAAGTAAAATATAAGTAAAAAAATCTATTTTAAATATTAATTTTTAAGAAATTAAAAATATATTACAAAAAAAAAATCATAAAATACTAGATTAATTAGGATAATTACCTCCAATACTTATTAAGACTCTAATTTTTAGAATTTTTACCTTAGAAGACTCTTATCATTTAAAAGATCTTTTAAATATTATAAATTAAAATTAGTTATTTTAAAAATAGTAAAATAATATTTTAAATTAATCTACCAATTAACATATATTAATAGAATTTATATAATATTAATAATAAATAATTAAATAAATCTATTTAAAGCTAATAATAAGATATTATTACTTTTCATAATTAAATTTATAACAATGTGAATTATTAAAGACTTGGATCTTTTATTGTATTAAAAAAATTTATTTTTATTCTATATTGATTTTTATTTTTAAAATTAATGAAGAGTCATCTTGTTCTTTTTTTTAAAAAATCATCAACCCTTATATAACAATCAGTATGCTGAAAAAAAATCAACAACCACCACCTCCTATTCAAATAAATAATTATTCAAAGTTTAAAGTAAAAATAAAGCATGGATTTGAAATCACATCAAAATAAATTAGAATGTCTCTTATATTAGCATGAAAATAATATTAATGAGTGTAATTAGAAGGCATTCAAGAATCTTATAAATGTGCCAAAAAATATATTAATATAATATTTTTATTCATGTATAAAAAATATCAAAATTTATTTATTTTAATAGTAATAATGTATAATTATATAATATATAAAATTAACTTCTTATACTTTATTTGACTAATCATATTTTCTCCTTTTTTTTTACTATTGCATTAGAGAATATTTTAAAAAATAATTACAAATTAGTAAAATTCTAATAGAATATAAAAAAAAATTAATAATTGAGTGTTAAAATGAAATCCATCAAAGTATGCAACTTATTTGAAGAAAAAAATATGAAGATAAAGAAATATTTTGTAAAACAAAATATTAATGGATGCACATTAAACATCACAAACTTGTATCTAATCTTATCCTAGCTTCAAAATTAGTTAATGTTAGAAAAAGATCTCATATGAAACTAACTTTTTTTCCACCAATGGCATCGTTTGTTCATTCAATTACTCTTTTTTTATTTGCCTACATTAGTTTTTTTAGGAGGTTTACCAAATGATATCTTCTTTATCTGACTTCACTTTAAGAAGACCACCCCCAAGACTTTATCTGTTGGATAAATACTATCTTATAAAATATTATCCACAAGATTAAGCTTAGACAAAGATTTTTTTCTTAGACTTATTGCTTCCTAAGCTTAAAGGGCTACAAGTAGAAATTACAAACTTAAATATGTATTTAAGAAGAAAGCATAGGCTAAAGATTCTAATGTGAATTGCATAATGGCCTCACATTTTTAGGGAGGTTATGAATTTGAACCTTACCACTATCATATAGATTTAAAATATTATATCTTTTACTGGGGTTAATCACCCATGGACTACCAAGATAGGTGGACACACTTAAAAATATATATATATATATATATATATATATATTACATGTCCAAATTCTTAATTTAATTAAACACATCAATTTGAAATAATATATCTTTACTTGAGCTAATCACCAGTGGACTACCAAGGTAGGTGGATACACTATAAAAAAATCAGATGTCCAAATTCTTAATCTAAATGAACATCTACCATAAATATTTATTCTCTCTCATTATTAATTTGGAAGTAGTTTCTCCTATACCATTTAACACCAACAATTTTTCCACTTTGCCACCTCCTAATGTTCTTGTGGAGCCATCTATGCATCTCAAGAGAATCCATCCACTTAGCTTCTCCGAAGAGTGGTATTCTCAAAACTAAATGCTCATGTCACCACATCATGCATTCAAATAGACACAGAAACTGGACTTTCCATCCACGAAATCTACCATCATCCGATTGTGGATGAGCGGAGGTCTCATGATCTTTTTCATCGCGAGTCCTTGAGGTCTCCCAAAGGGGCAAGAGTCAGGGCCAACGAAAATCTTCTAAAGCTTCCAGCACCATTGAAAGAGACAGGTATCTCGCGTGGCGTCGCGCGGCATCCCTCTACTGGTTGTGCAGTTGCCACGCTGGCCCTCTAGGTGCCAGCAACGCATGCCAGGTCGGATACACGTTCCCAATTAATGAATTATTGGGTCGGAAAGTTTAATGATTGTGGGCGACGAACCTTATCAAGCTACGAGACTGCCCCATTGGTTGCGAACTAAAAAAAAACCTCACGTAATCACTTTCTGTCTTTTCCAATTCCCCTCCAGCTCTCAATCTTCTGGCCCGATATGTGGCGGTATGAAGGGCAGTCTGGGCTGCCCGCATCCTCGGTTTCTGCTAACCGAGATCGAGAAAGGAGACACTAATAGTCAACGGTCTGACGTGGCTAAAAGCGTCGTCCCCGAGGAATCCGGTCGTCCTTTTTGTCGCTATAAAGTACTTTCATCTAAAAGCACATAACGATACTTTCGTGGATTTTAAAAAACGTGTAAAGGTGATTGACGAACGACGATGTGGATGAGTTTTTTTTATCGTCCGTAATAATTATTGTCCTTTCACACATCAACTGTAAACCGTTGGTTCGTTTGCATTTATCAGTCGTCCTCCATCACCGCAAGAGAAAAACCTTAACGTGTTCTCACTGGAGGGTGGTCCCTCCTGTTCGTAGAATGATGCACTGCAAAGTCCAAAATAGATGGAAAAGTACATAGTTGGGTAGATCATTAAAACCAATATAAGTATGTTGAACGAATGATGTCTTTTAAGGATATCCATTTGTGTGCCTCGTCAAGGCCAAATTAATTGATTATTTAATATAACTTGTCACATTGGAAGGTTCTCTCACATGGTGTCTTATTTGTAAATGCGTATTTTTAGGATGTATGGATAATTTGTGATGAAAGGGTTGAGTTGGGTAAGTGAGGAATTACCCAACTGGAAAGGTCAATAAATAAGTTTAAAAATGTGCACCAAAGGTTTGATATAATTCATGTTACAAAGAGTGAAACTCTTCAATGTTTATCAATTCAAACTTGCAATTATTTTCTTTTTCTCCATTTTTTAGGTTTTTTCATTTTTGGTAAGAAAAATATTTAAATTAAATTTGTGAATCTAAAAGTAGATATTTGATTAAATCAGATTGCCAAAATCGGTGAGAATAAAATTTTAAATTTTAAAAAGTAAAAAAATCAAACAAATGCATAATAAAAAAAAGTAGACAGGACTTGTTACCAATTGACATGTAGCAGGTCACATCTAATGGCATGAAGAGTTGAGCCTTGGTGGGAGCCACGTTTGAGTTTTGTCATTAATTATGAGTTTGGGTTCTCTAAAAAAAGAAATTCAAACTTTACGGGGAACGAGCAAAATCAAATAATGAATCTACTTTTATTAATCTAATTTAGAAACTACCTTAGAGGAGAGGCCTATTTGGACCTTTTTAAATTGGAACGTGGCGCAGTCCCCAGCTCTGACTGGGCTTCTGTACTTTATCATTTGAACTTTATCATCGTTATGGACGTGGCTTCATTGCATGGAATTCTTTACAGCCATTTCTGCAACCTTTCTACCAAAACGTTCTAATAGCATCAGTTAGACACATTGTTTCAAATTTGTTCAACATGTTTTATTGCTTGTTTTTCTTTTCTTACTTACGTTTTAAATTATAATTCAGATTTTTAATTTTTGGATGATAGTATGTATGATACACAAATTATTCTGTAAATTTTATTTATCCTCAAAACTTTTAAAGATTATTTTTAATATATTTTTATCAGAATCAGAATGATATCCAAGAATTCAAGTATGTCAGTAGATACATTTATTTTAAAAACATCTACAGCTATCAAAAAACAATTACATGTAAAAAATAACTTAAAAATAAAATAGAATTAAAATAAGAGACAAGAAGTAGCTCTCATACAATTAAAGTCAAATTAATAAATACCATATCTTTTACACAGATCTATGATGGCAAAAATTATATACCAACTTCACACCAATTTAAAGTTTGGAGGATAAATAAATTTACACCAACTTTTTAAGTTAATTATTTAATATCTAATATATAAAATATTTATATTTAATATATTATAAAAATAAATTCAATACATATCTATAAATAATTTATATATTTAAAATTATATTTATAAATATATTGTAGTAAGTGATATTGTCTTATATTTCTCATAATTTGAACCAATGCATCTTGTTTGGTACAAAATGTTTACTTGCAACCAATAATTATTAGAATTTAGAGTTAATTAAAACAATTTGTATGTTTTATTTTTATAATAAATTCTTTTTTCTTCTATAGACTTTTCTTATTATTTTTACTCATATAATATTAATGAATCAATTAACAAAGCCATATTGACATGTTATTTATGTATCTTAGAAAAGATGTGATTCTTCTACCATTCTTAAAGAAGTCACCACTTTTTAAAAGAATATTAACTAACAAAATATTTTTTCCCTTCACACACATCTTTTATATGCTGTGGCTCTTTTACAATGTCTTTAATAGTTATTAGAATTATAGAAGTCTAATTGTATATAACATGCTATTTATCTTTTTTTTTGCTCAAACAATATTCATTTTATCTGTATTGAAAGACTTGGAAGATTTGTCCATAATCAAATCTTTATTCTTATTTAGATACATCTCTAAGTTCTCACAAGCACTCCCATATTTTAAAAACTTAACATTATAATATTTGATAATCTTCTTAGTTTGCTACATACAACCTTATAAGCCTTGGTTTTCTCAAAATATCAAAAAATATTTACTTTGTGCCTTTTTGCAACAAATTTGTTCTTTAAATAATTTAACACTTTTGTTATTGTAGTTATATCTTGTATTTTATTTTTTTAGTATAGGTATGGCACAATTAACTTACTTACTACTTTAAACCATTTATTCAAAGATTTCAAAAAAAATAAAATAAAATAAAATAATGGTGGTCCTAAACAATTTCGTTTTTTTGAAAGAAGAGTAATAAAAACATCCTTGCAATATGGTGTATATCCTATTTGGTGAGTAATTATAGCATCTTATAGATAGCTTTTATAAAGTCTAGTAATTCAAGTGCATTGCTAAAAAATAATTGCAATCATACATATATTAATAAAATCTAAGTAAAACAAAATGGAAGTTTCTATCTACTTATATATCTATATATTTTTATTTGATTTCTTAATAACTAGAATTAAAACATGGTCGAGGTGACCCAATAGTAATAAATATTTGATATAGAGAAATTTGACAAGAAAAAAAAATCTAGATTATTTTAATTGGAAGTACAGATTTTCTTATGCAATTAAGATTATACAAACTATTGATTAAGAAGGCTATTAATAAGATTGACAAAGAACAACAAAAAATCTATTTAAGAGTAATAAAAATAATTTTATTAAGTCTTACAAATAAGATGTTGTAAAATTTTATTAGTGAGAGTTTAATCTTCAACATATATGTAAAATTAAAAAATATTATAATAAATTTATCAAAAAATTGACTAAATTTTTTTTAAAAAAATTGTATCTATTGCACATCAAAAAAAATCTATTGTAATGGATCACATAAACACCTTCAACAATATCTTGACAATCTATGAAGTTTACAATAGATCTATAAAATTGACAAGTATAGATGACAAATAAGAAGATGAAAGTAAAGTTCTTTTGCTAATAAATTTGTTACTTTTATTATTAATACATTTGGTTTCTATTTTTTAGATTAAAAATATTATTATAAAACTAAAAGACATCATTACAATTTTTTTTTAATAATAAGATGAAAAAAATAGGAAGACTTTACATTCTAAAGCATTATTTGTTGGAGATTATATAATCAATAAAAGGTACAAACAAAAATTAGATCAAAATATAAAATTTAAATTAATAAATTAAATTTCTAATATTATATATATATATATATATATATATATATAAATTTAAAAATTAATCCAAATAATTTTTTTTTTAAATATGCTAGTTTATTGATTTGAATATAAAAATTAAAAATATTCTTACTAGGACTATTGGATGTGATAAATTTTGAAATGTATGATTTAATTTAATTTAATTTACTTTAATTTTTTTGTTGCTCATATTATATGTGTTCTCAAAATATTTAGTCTTATATCCACAATTTATATTTTATTTTTTAAAAGGATAATATACTATATAAGACTTTAAAAATTAGCACATTTTGTATCAAATTTTTTTGTGAAACTATATAAATATTAATTGATACTTGATATATTTTTGAACTACCATGATATATTCTAATATAGCTACTTAGTAGAAAGGGTAGTGAAGATCTAAGATATGTAAAAGGAACTCAAGTTTATTTTTTATAGATATATTTCTATGTCTTAATAGCTAATACATCAAGCTTAGTTACAATGTTTATGTTCTAGTTTGCCTTTTGTATTAAAAATACTTCCACCACCTTGGTAGGGTCATAAATACATTGAGATGAGGTGGACTAGGTAAAATTATAATAAAATTATTTCTAAGATAAAATTAAGATTAGTTTCTAATAAAACCTATTATAAAAATAATAAGATTAAAACCTAAGAAACAATTGTTTCTAAATCATAATCAAAATCTAACTCCAAGGCACAAAAATAAAAACCTAAAAAATTAGAGTTTTTTTTGGTAATCAGAAAGTATGCTTTAAAAATAAATTTTAAGAAGATTTCAACTATATAAATTTTTTATAGTTATAACTTAGAATAGACCTTTAAAATAGCAATCAAAATTGAAATTTTGTCAGCAATAACAATTAAAGGCACTATAAAATATAAGTTTATATTTGATAATCTATGCTTGAACTACAATTGGATTTTGGTAATTATATGGATGTGTAAGCATGATATACATTTCTTAAGTTTTGTATCATTTCAATGGTGCGATTAAAAGATGTTTATCCCTATAGACATATAGATATTAGAATTTGATGATTCAAGGTTAGTTACAATTTTTTAGATATTTAAAGATTTAAAAATTAGATAAAGTAAGAATTTAAGACATTCATAGAAGATATTATTAAAACCAAGTTTTCTATCAAGTTTAATTAGAAGTTAATGGTTAGAATAGAAAAATTGGCTATTATAAGTCTTCACCAAATTTTGAATAGGAAGCCAAGCAATATCAATAAGGATTTTATTGTTATATCTATTAATTTGTATGTTGGATTTGCCTCAAATTTTATAATCATATAAACAATTGAAGAAGAAAATATTGTGAAAAATTTGAAGCTAATCCAAAAACTTAATTAGAGATTGGAACTTTTTGTAATTTATTAAATGGGCACTAAGGTGTTTTTTAAAGATTTGTTTAAAGTTTTTAGAATTTTCTTAGGATTATTAGGATTTAGAATTTAAGATTTAATAAAAAGTAGAATTCAAGAGTTTTAGATTTTTAGATTATTAAAAAATTTAATATTATTAAAAAAAAAATTAAGCAATTTATTTTTGAAATTATAAGATAATTGTAGGCTATAGAAAATTCTATAGCTAGATGTCTTGTACATTTCCAAACCAAACTTGATATAACCCAATAATAAAAGAATTTGATTTTTTTAGATAAATCAGACTTAGTTGGTTGTAGCTATGTAATAAAAGATTAGATTTTTAGAAGTTTTTAAAAGAAATTAATTGATATTAGAGAATATAATGATTAAAAACTTTTATAAACTTATAAGGGATAATATATCAAATAAAGTTGCTATAGCATCTATTTAAGAAGAAAATTCAATATATATGATTTAATTGAGATATATACAATTAGATATCATAAATAAATAAATAATTCTAAAATAATTTCAGTATCAACTCTTAGAAAGAGTTAATTCGTATCAAGTAGAGTTTTATAAACAATGAGTATTTAAAAGCCATTCTTAAATAAACTTAATTTTTTTTATTTATTAAAATAAATGTATATTAAAGTATATACACTTAAATATTTAGAAACTTGTATTAGTTATTTTATACATTAGAATAATATATTTTATCATCTTTTTTATGATTATTCAAATAAAATATAATTATGTATGATGAAATAAAAAATTAAGATATATATTATCTTTAAAGAATTAAAAAAACAAAAAAAACAAATAAACAAATAAATTTAAAAATATAATATATTTGAGATTTGAAAATAAAAAATTATGTAAATTAAAATAATTTTATTGAATTTTCAAGGATAAAATAATTATTTATCACTCTAATATTTAAAGAATTTTTTAATAAAAATGATATAGTAAAATAGTTGAATTAAATATTATTGAAAAAACCATAAAGATTGTAGAGTAATGTTGGGTTAGAAAAGAAGTTTTAAATTAAAGCTTTTAATATTTCTAATTTTTTAATAAATATTATTTTAGATATCTAATGCTTATATCAAGTACAAGATATCTAAAAAGGTATAGAGTGGTAGACTTGGAGATTACTCTAAGCATAGTTTTCTTTATATTTAATTTGTATTCATGTTTAAAAAAAAAAAAACAAAAAAAAACAAAAAAATAGATTCTAAAACTAAGAAATGAATCCTCTTAGATTATAAAAATTCTATAAAAAAAATTATTATATTTTAATAAAATTTAATTTCTTAAAGTTAAAATATAAAATTTAACAAAATACTTGTTTTAAAAGATAATAATATATATAAAAAATTTGAAAAGATTTTAAATTCTAATACATTTAAAAATTTGGTAATGAAGTCTAAAATTATAAAAGTTAAAGAAAAAAAAAAAAAAAAAAAAAAAAAAAAAATTGTGATAGGTTGATCCATCCAAATACAATGGTATTTGCTTTGAATATAAAAAATAATGGGACTTCTATATTTTAAGAAGCTATGCAAGATAAGAATTAATGTTAATAGGAGACACCAACAAATGAAGAAATTGAGTCTTTTTATAATAATTAGACATGGCCTTTGGTGTAATTGTTTGAAAGAAAAATAGTTTGTTTACAATAGGTATATAGGAAAAAAATGATAATAATAAAAATATTCCTTGAAACATATACAATTAGATATAAGATTAGATTTTTGGCAAAAGAATATATTTAAAAAATATATATTAGTTTTTATAAATTAATTTTATTAATAGTAAAAATTACTATTATTTTTATTTTGTTATCAACAATTGCATAAAATAATTTGAAATTAGAGTAGTTAGATGATATTACTTCATATATAAAAGAAGATATTTACATATATTAAGCCAAAAGCTTTAAAAGACCTAAGAAAATAACTTTGTATACATGTTAAAGAAGTCATTGTATAGATTGAAGCAAAGTCTCCAACAATAATATAAGTAATTTGATGCCTTCATAAGAAAGCAATGATAGATTCAAAGTAAATTTGACTATTTTGTATATCTAAAAATACAAAAAAATTTAACTTGTATTGATATATTTGACTTATATTATTTATTTATTATATATTATATATATATATATATATATATATTAATAATAATATGATAAATATATAATTAAGTGGAAATTTTAATACAATACATCTAAGACCTACTAAAAAAAATTATAAACAATGATATCTATAGAAACTATAAGAAAAATAATCTTTAGATATTGTATTGAAGGTATGTTGAAAAAATATTTATACACTTTGATATTTTAAATTAAAAAATTAGTAAATACTCTTCTAACATTTTATTTGAAGTTATTGTTAATATAATTTTTTAATATTAGAGATAAAAGAGAATATATATCTAATATTCTATATACAAGTGCAATGGATAATTTTATGATAATAATAGTGTGTTATAGACTAAAACTCTTATATACTATAAGTATATTCAACAAATAAAAAAAATTTAAAAATTAAAATTTGGAAGTAATATAATGAATATATATTTTTTTAAAATACTATAAATATTATAATTATTTTGTTAGAGACTTAAACAAGAGAATGTCCACTACAAGTTATGTTTTTATAATACTTGGTAGACTTGCAAGCTAGAATTTTACTTTATAGTCTATTATAATACTTTTAATTATATTAATAAAGCATATACTTGTTATAGAAATAAAAAAAAATGTATTATGTTTGTAAAGATTTAGAATGATAGTTTGGAGTAATTAATATTTATTATCAAATTACTATAAATTAAATTACTATAAATTTGATTTAAAAGATAAAATATATAATTTAAAAATAAAATATATAGTTATTAAATATTATTAAATATATAATATTTAGAAATATTACTACTAATAAAATTTATTTTAAAATAATTTATACAAGAATAAATGAAAGAAATTTATTGATAAAACTAATATCAATTGAAAAATTTAAGTTATGTTGGAATTATTAAGTGTGAAATATACTTGATAAAAAAATATTCATGAGGATATATTAATAGAACCATTGAATACTTAGCAAAGTCATTAACAATATTACTACTAGATCCAATCCTTCTAAAGATTTATCTATTACAATAAGTTAGCTTGTAAAATCTTTCACTTTATTAGTATATGTTACCAAATCTTTATCTTATTTTATCTTGTATATGAAGAACTTATATTATATGAAGATTATATAGGAAATATTCTTGATTTTATAGATATTGTAAAGAGCCACCTATGTTTTTGCTAATCATTTAGATGAAATAATGTGAAGAATGTTGATATTATCTAATTTAGAAGAAATAGTATCATTATTTGTTTTACATGCTAATTGTACTTCTTAATTATTTAAGAATCTACATCTTTTAGTAGAAGATCTTTGAAAACATCAATAATATTGTAAAGATCTAATAATTTTAACAACAATTATATATTTAACTTTTAATAGTAGAATTTGTTTTTTAATTTCTTTTTAACAAATCTAAAACCTTTACTCTTATTAGAAGCCATGTTAAACTTAATAAATCAGTTTCTAAGAATTAAAGACCAACTTTTGATAAAATACAAAGTTATTTTAATATAAGTAAGAAACAAAGTTAGAATTATATCTATTATCACACATTTAAATTTTTATTATAAAACTCATTTGTATTAGTAGATATAAATTTGAATGTTTTTTCTTAAATTTAAATTTTAAAATCAATTCTTTACATAATATTCAAAGTTAAGTGAAAAATAAACAAATTAAATGAGTTAATCTTAGTTCCTTCTTACTTATATAAATATGTGGGAGTATAATCTATTTTGTAAAAATAAAATAAAATAAGATATCTTAAATATTAACTATTGTATAGAATCAAGTTTTGTTTATTATACAAAAAATTTAAATGAAGTTGAATATATTATTTGTGGTAATAAAAAGGTTGAGAATTTAAAATTTAGAACCATGTTGTATAGTGGTGGTGGAGGGGGAATGATCTTTTATTGGTGAGGGTTGAGTGTAGTTCCTTTGAGTGATTTCTTGCCCTGCCATTTCAAGATTCCATGAAATTCCAGTTTTTATTCATGGGGGAGTCAGCTATGAGACTCAATGAAGTGTATTCATACATTAGCAACAACAAACTGGAAAAAATTTCTAATCAACTGTAATCTTTGTACAAATGTTAGAGTCTTTTCACAGATATAAAATTGATGGTATATACCCTTTAAATCCATCAAGATTTGTGCAGAAACATAGGGCAAATGAGAATACCAACTTTGGATCATTGCCAGTCAAAACACTGATATGTTTTGCAGCCTCTTGTTCCATCCCTTCTAAACTTTGGAAAAACTTCCTTATGGTAATCTAGATATGAATATTTAGGCCTTGAGGAGGTTTGGGGTTGAAGTCAACAATCTGCATCTAGAATACCCCACCTTGACTGCTAAAAAGGTAAGCCTGTGGATCTTATCTTGTATGCTGTGAGAGTCTACTCAAAGATGATAAAAAAAGTCTTTGCCTGCAATATTGTATCTCAGCTACATTTTCTAGTGTTACCAGTTCACTGGGATGCTTGATCCATGGGAAAAAAAATTTGTAGTAGATAGTTGTTTTGCCACAAAAGTTGCAATGGTAGAGAGGGATTCAAGGCATGCAATATTTTTTTCCACTGCCTTATTGTTGAGGAAAATCTTTGATTGTTTCATGCAGACAAAGAAGCCAGCACAGCTATAAAAATGCCCTTGGGGAGGCTTTCTCCTGGAATATTTGTGGTTAGACACAGAAGATTTTCCTTGGATTGTGTGCTAATCATGCTGTTTGGTACCTCTCCAGATATTTCCAGTTCAACTCTGGTCTTATTCACCTCTGCATGCTCCACTACCTTCACAAGCATAGGGTTATTGATTGATGATTTTGGTGTATGTACAATTTGTCATATTCAAGGTTTTGTATTCTTCCTCACAACCTACTCACAACCTTGATGCACAATGCATGTCAGTAAAGCTTTGCAATGTAAAAGATAAGCAGCTTAACAGTAGAGCCTTTGGCTTATCTTTTATGAAGCCTTTGGCTTATCTTTTACATTGCAATGTAAAAGATCTGCACCTTTGTTTGCAGCATTGCAAGCTTCATTGGTTTCTGATTAATATCAAGTGATGGCCAAGTAACATACTAAAAGAAAATTTAAACTATTGAGAGGCTAATGTAGCTTAGTATCTTGCGATGGGCCATCAGATTTACATTAAAGCCTTTGGATTGATGTTTAAATGTTAAAATGACAGACTCAGATTCTCAAGAGATGGATGAATGTATAATGAGCATATGTGGATGAACTGTTCTGTCAATGACAGGGCTGCCTTTACAGGATCCCTGTTCCATTGTTGCCAGTGAAGGGGGCAGTGGAGTCCTGCAAGGGCCAACACAGCAAGTGAGACTTGAGGATGGGAACACCACTTGAACTTAACAGCAGATGACACTTGTTCCCAAAGAGTCACCAGCTACAGCCAAACATCAACACACAACCTGCTCCATGTAGAATAATTAAGTAAAACCAAACCCAGTGTATTTTTTGTGCTTTGTCCACAGACTGTTCAACATTTACCAGATTTGAAGCCCTCTGAAACAACATGATGAGAATATCACACCCCAGTGCTATAGATCTGTATGCTGACATGTCAGCATGAGAGTCCTGTCCAGCTCAGCACATGGAAACAGCTGGACCTTCAGTCTAAACACATCTGGCTTGTCTCTCCCTGCTGGGCACTCTGCAAAGCATCACACTTATCTTAACCCATTATGCTGTAGGTCCCAGGGAAGAAGGTTGATGGGTGTGGGAAACTAATTGCACCTCACAAACAAAAAGTATAAAGGAAAAGGAAAAGGCAAAAGGAAACTTACTTCTTTTTCTGTTGTTTTTGTATTTAAAAGAGGGTGTTACAGTAGAAGAATGAACAGATCAAAAAGTTCCAGAACTGGGTCCACCCTGTTATGTTTAAAAAAACAAAAAAAAACAAAAACAAATCATAAGTTCTTTAAATGAAGTGAGCATGACGTATTTACAATAACTTAAGAATGTAACTTTCTCTTAAGGACAGAGTAGATGATTTTGTGAAGAATTTTTATTATTTTTTAGCAGCAATCATCATAATAAAAATTAATTATTATTATTTTTGAATTCTTAATTATAATTAAAGTTGTAAAAATATTTTTAAGAATTTCAAACAAGTTATTTTTTAAAATTGTAAAATATTTTTTGAATATGTCATCTAAGATTTTTTTTTTAAATATTAAAATTTAATAATTTTTATATAAAAAGTCGTGTAGATCAAAAATATATTTTTTCTTTTTATAATCCCAAAAAAATTCTTGGAGTTTTATCTTAGTTGGTTTAAAGATATGTAAGATTAAGACCCTTCTAAATTTCAAAATTTCTTTTATTGTGATTCAACTTAAAGTTATTTCTAGAACTTAGTAACTGTTACATGTTACCAATTTTAAATATAACATGCACTACAAAATTAATTTACTATTAACACTTTAATTCCAATATTTTCTAGCTAATATTATAACATATTAAAATCTAAAGTAGTATGGCAAAAACAAGAACATATTATTATTAATGCTAATTATCAATAAGTAAAATTAATTATACTTTCTCATGAGCACTATTATTATTTGCCTAACAAATTTGTGATATTCATTAACAACCAGTTATATAACCTTGTAATTTTATTGAGCTAATTTATAGAAGAAAGAAAAACAAGTTTTTATCCTATAATTAGTATTTATAATATCTAAAATAGATAAAGATATTATAATAATATTAAAGACTTGTGGTGCCATATTAAAATAATATTAAAATTTAAATAGCTCATATTCTTTGAAAATTAATATATATATATATATATATATATATATACTAAAGATAAAAATTATACAAGTTTAAAGTATTATAATTTTAAGCTAAATATAATAAACTATAAGTCTTGCATATTTAAATAAATAATATTTTTATTATAATTTAATAGAATAAGATAAACAAATACTCTATTAGAATGTAAATAATAAATATTATTAAAATTAATAAAATATAATTATATTAACTTATCTAAAAATATACATAACTTTTGGAATATTAAAAAGATTTTGATATATTTCAATGGATTTTTTTTGTTTTTAAATTAAGATATTTTAGTCTATTAAGATTGAAAAAACAAAAAATAAAAAAAAAAATAAAAAAAATAACAAATGGATTGGAAAATATTATAGAAATTGCATATATGTTAGTAAATTGACAAAGTATCTTTATTTTCTATAAGAATTTAAAATCTTTGTTGAATAGTAATAATCTAAATTTAAAAATTCTTACTTTATATTATTATATTTAGAATAAAAAGATAAAATTTAATTTTTCTTAAATTTTTAAATTTTTTTAGGATAAATTTGAAATATATAGTAATAAAAATAGATTTATAGTTATTTTTCAAAATAAAGATAATCATGCAAAAGAAAAGAAAATAAAAATAAAAATAAGAATCTACTTGTAAAAGGTACTAGAATTAATACAAATATATTTATGTATTAATACAAATATATAAATATTAAAAAATTAAAATTTTATTTAATTATATTAAAATACCAAAAAATATAATTAAGATATAGATATAAGATTAGAAGAAGAAAATACTTAAATTACTATATAATTAATATTAGAAAGATAAATATATCTCTTATCTTTTATATTTATTTATACTATAAATACAAGATCTAATAAAATCTTTTGGAAAAAATTCTATGACATATAGAATATTTTACAAGTCTAACAAATCTTTCATAAAAACTCTTCTAGTATTATAGAAGGACTTAGATTGTTATAGAAGAATATTAAAGTTATTAAAAGATAACAAATAGTACTTCAAAACTTCTAGGCAATCATAGAAGAATATAAAGTCTTATAGAAGTTTTTAAAAAGTTGCAAAGATTTATAAAGATCTACAAGAAGTAGTATAAATATCTAGAAGGATTTTCAAAATATTAGAGGTGCTTGACTTTGTAGTTTGTTGTATATCTATGACACAACTTTCTCCTTTACCAACAAGTTATGCAAAGAGCTTCAACAACCTATTTTTTTAATTCTAAAATTAAAATATAATAACAATAATAATAACTCTTATAGTGTAAGTTGTATTGTGATTTTTTCTCAATTGATGTGCAAGATTATTAAACAAAAAAAAGTAGTTATGATAGTTTAAAACTAAAAAAATTATCTTAATAACTTAATTTAGGATAAGTCTTTTATCAAATCTTTCAAGCCAAGAAATTAAATGCTACAAACTTATAATAGTGTAATCAAGACTCAAGTATCTTTTTAAATATTACCATATTAAAGTTGCTTAAAAGAAATTCACATTCAATATTTTTAAGTTTTTTATTTATTTTAAAGCAATTATATAATACTAAAGATTGTATCAATTATTGTTATTGATCTAAAAATTTAATAAGATAATTTTAATTTGGATATCTTGAAATTTTATACACATTCTTCAGTTGATATTCTAGAGTTGCAAAAATAAGTTTGGACTTGAAAAACTACAAGAATATTGATGTACTTAGATTTACTTATTCAATATTTTATTTAAATTTTAATATATATATATTTGCTACTTCATTAATGTTATTTGCATCATGGAATATTAACTTTCTATAAATGCATAGATTTTGTTTCATAAAAATATTATTGATATAATTTTTATAATTTTTTAGTAAATAATATAATTGGATCCAACTCATATTATCCTAGTTCTTTTAGTGCTTAATTTTTTTTAAATTTTTTTACTGAAATAATATCTATTATTTCTATTTTAAACTTTAATTGAGATTTTTAAAAATAACAAATATGAATTTTATACCAAATTTATGCTTCCTATTCATAAAATAGAACTTCTTTTTAAATAACAATAACTAAGTTGGTCAAATTGTTAGAATTTGAAATATCTTTGATTTTAAAAGATTTATTTGAAAATAGTAATTATAATTGAAAAAATATAAATTAATTTTTTTAATAACAAAAAATCCTTTGAATCACCTAATTGATGATTTATATTATATTAAATATATTATAATAAATTTTATTTAATTATATATATATATATATATATATATATATAGATTATTTTTATATTAGAAAAATTTAATATCAAAATCATATTTAAACTTAATTGTGTTAATTTTATTTTTATTTTTTTCTTCTTATTCCTGCATTAATTTTTTTCTTTTTAGAACTAAATATTTTTATAATAAATAAACTATTTACTTTTTAAATTAATTGCTAGAACAATATATAATTATAAAATCATAATGAAGTAATGTTATAATCTATTTAGCTTATTTTAAAATTTTAAAATAATATACTTAAAAATAGCATTTAAAATTATTACAAATAATAAATAATATAAAATTTATAAGTGCATTAATTTTAAAACAATATACTTACAAAACATTTATTTGTTGGTGTTTTATGTTAAGCTACTTCAAGTACCTAGCTTCACTTTTGAAAAGAATTAATTGTTGCTGAAAATTCTTCATTAGTAGTTATTTTTATTAATTTCTGTAATAGTAAATCTTTTGAAAGAAATATGTGGAAAATTAAAACTACTCATTTTTACCATATTATAGAGCTATTAAACTAAGTATAAATTTAAACACAACTAATTTTTTAAAAATTAGATTACGTAGATTTGTTTTATTAATATTAAAGTTGATGTCAAAATATCTTTTAATATCCAAATACTTTCTTGGCCTTCTTATCTAACCATTTTTGAATAAGTGTATCTAATTAAAATAGTATATATATTTTAAAAGAAAAAAATAATATTAATAATATCAATTCTTACTTAATAGCAATGAATGGTAATGAATATAGATAACAATCGTAAAAATAATTATTTTAAAATTAAATATGTATATATATATATATATATATATATATAAAGGATATTTTTGAATTCATATATATATATATATATATATATAAAGGATATTTTTGAATTCATATATATATATATATATATATATATATAATAATTAAAAATAAATAAATTTTTAGTCCTTAAAAAATAATAAAATAAAACTAAGTATTAGAAATCACAATCTAGAGAAAAAAATAATATGTGTTATAGTGTATAAATTCTTTAAGCCAATAATAATATTTGATAACAAATTTTTTTTTAAAAACCATAATTTTTAATTATATTGACCTTTTCAACCATGATTTTTAAGCTACTTATTTTATAAAATATTATTTAATTAAAAAAAATAGAAAAACCTTAAATCATTTGATTTGATTTTGTATATTCTTTCAAAATTACTAGTTATAAATTTATGATTTTATGACTAGAAGTTGAATTAAACCCGTAGAATATTGTATGTAGATATGTTTGCTTAAAACTAACTAACAAATTAACTAATTGTCTTTGTATCCACTCAAACATATATTTGTGTAATAAAATACAATTTATGTAATCTTTTGTTTTTTTTTTGTATTGAAACCTCTGCAACCTCTGCAGTTCTTGAACATGATTTTGAAATGCAATTTTTTTTAATATTCCCCCCCACATTGCCTCACTGAACATGATTAAAACATAGTTTAACAACAAAATTCCAAATATCTTTTTTAGAGAATTCAGATTAATTTCTCCATTGATCCTTTATCTTTGTCTTGAGTGACTTATCAAGAGAATCTTTAAACCAATGTTAACCTAATCATAACACCCATTGTGAGACCCAACCACATGCCTCTCAACTTGCAGTGGCATTGTTAGTGTTGTTGTTGCCATCATCCACATCATGGTCAATTGCTTCTAGAAACACTCCAATCATTCAGAAGGCCTCCAAAATCTATTGCAATGTGGATGTGTTATGTTTTTGTTTTTATTTATTTTTTGAGTGTTCTGTTTCCCTTACTAACAGCCAATGATAGTAATTGCCCATGTCAGACAATTTTGGAAAAGCATACAGAGAAAGAGAACAACCACCAGTTGACCTTCACCAGGCTTGATGACAGGAAATCACTGTCACAATTACCTCTTTCATTTTCTATTTTGTGCTCTTAAGCTTAAAGAAGAAGAAGTAACAACAACAATAATAATAATAAAAGAAAAACAAAACAAGAGGGAGAGCATATACATGTCCATGTATAGAAAGTTATGGATCTCATTCTCATTTATTCAGCACCATCTTTGGAATGGTGCTATTGTTTGTTTATGTGTATAAGTGTATGTATCTAACCAAATGAGTGAATGCATGAGATGATGAACTTCAGTCATGCCATGCTCAAAAGAAAGGACCTTCTCCTTTGCAGATTTCATCTTAACCAGGTTTTCTTTACTAGTTTAATTTTATGTGGGGTTTTGCATGTGTTGCTAGCTCTTCATTCATAGACATCCAAGATTAATAGAACCATTTTTTATTTTTTTATTTTTTTTTAAATTAAAGAAATGAATAAACCAGTGATGGATAAGTGAAGCTGAGACCCCAATTACCTGTCTGAATTTTAGATGTAGAGGACTCATGTCTTATTTAAAAAAATAAAAATAAAAACTATCCACTTCTTCGTTACGTTTGGGCAATATCTTCCAAAGCATTGAACCACAGACGCGGCGGTGGGAGAACCGCCGCATACAGCCATTGCGAAATCACGCCATCATGACCTCCGAAAACAGAACACAAAACTGTAATGTAGACAAATTCTTTATTATAATAATGATACTTGTTATGGTTATAATTTCCTTTGCTCCTTTTTCGGAATGCAGCCCATGCTTCTCGCTGATCCAGCCCACAAAACACCCGCACATACACACACAAACACACACATGTGTCGACGACGGAGAGAAACCGGTTCAGATTAGAACCAGTCGAGGAAATCGTGGGAATAAGGAACCAGCTCTCGGAGCTCTCGGAGGAGTTTAGGCGAAGACAGGTTACTAGAAAAAGGAAATGAGGAAATGAGGAAATCAACTGAATCTCGGTCTCGCTCTAGACACCTGTGGACCGCGGAGAACCTCCACCTGTAGCAAATCCCCAGAATGATCTGGAGCACCAGGAACGCGGGCTAGATTTTGTCCCTAGTTCGGCATCTTCATTAGGTTTCCCAATTGCTCTGCAGATTCAATCCATCACTCTGGGCACCAGCAGTACAGTACCGCAGCGACGCTGCCAGCGTGCTTGCAGTGAGGTAGGAAAGTTAGAAAAAAAGAGGGCAAAGAGGGGGTGTCGGATCCCATGACCACGAAGTGGTTACAGTGGACGAGCAACCGTCAACAAGTAACCAAAACCCTCCCCCCCTGCACCGCTCTGGCTGGCCACCAGGAGTACAGAATGCAGGGTCTAAGTTTACAAAATACCGGGGGTTTATATTATTCCAGTGCCACCAACTACTCCTTTGGCACACATATACTTACGCTGTCTGCTGACACGTTCCTGCAATTCGCGGCGTCACACTGCAAGCTCTTTGCCGTCCGTCAAAAGATAAGTATTGTTTTCGATATTGGTTTCGTTTCGTGGGGACACCGATTCTGGAGAGGTAGGGATCGTGGGATACCAGAGCACAAGGGGTGGGGGGGAAAAAGAGGGAGTGGAAGAAAGGAGAGGTCAATGGTGTTGCCAAATACCATTGCTCAGCGGCCACCCTGGACGACCGAAGGTCCCCACGCTTGAGAAGTTCCGACCCACGACGGCGGCCTTTAATTATGGCCTGGTGATGGCTTGTGGAGCCCCGCTAGGTGCCAACAACGTCTTAGTTTAGTTATGCTTCATTAATGGCAGGGAGGGGGCTGCCTGAGTCAAGTGGGGGAGCCCCTCATTTTTGCAATGACGAAGCGCGCCGCTGCAGGGAGCTGATGAATGAACAACGTCCGTGTGTGGGAAGAATATGCAGCGCCCTCACGTCGCTCGCTGCCACGACCCCTGTACCGAGTGCCACCCCCCGCCCCCCACACCCTAAAAGAGCTTCTCCAGATTCCGATGCAACTGGATCCTCCTCCACAAAACGTGATTTCGTTGCCTCGTATGATTTAACCAACATGTCGCTGGCAGGGTATGAGACGCCAGATCTGATATTGGTGGGAGGTAGCTTGTTTTTTCCCCTCGAAAGCTTGTTTCGTTTCGCGTAAGTTTAACTCCGTAAGTGGCCGAACCTGCTGCCTCCATGCTGTGTAAGGTGAAAAGATACGATATCTCAAGGCTTTCTTGTGCCTTTCGAGCCCATCACTAGATGAGAATGCCAGGCAATTGGAAGCAAGCTAGCATAATGGCAAGATGCCTTAAAGAGTACATCGCAATCCACAATGCAGACGATAGAATTACCGAATACTGGCGAGAGATTAAAAAAAAAAAAAAAAAAAAAAAACAGAATCTCACTTCTGAATGGAACCACAGTGCTCTTTTCTTTTACTACGACGTGGAATAACTTGCTGATAGAATCGTATCAGCATTGACGCTAGTTCTTTGATGACCAGATATTATATTTTCAACCACGTCAGCGGGGATATTGTAAACTTAGGAGACCTCCCCAAGCAAGAGCCAACACATGTGGAATTAGAGTAGGGGCTGACCTATGGGAACAATTGTGTGTGTGTTTGGCAATTACTACATGATTTGTCAGAGTGCAGGTGCCTTTACTCGCTTGGGCAATTCCCTGTGCATACTTATCTCATATAACCAGGAATCAACTGAAACAGTGAGATAAAAATAAAAATAAAAATAAAACTTGGTCTAATGGTGTCCATGTTTAGTAGTAAATAAATAAATATTTAAGACATGCTCAAGATGAAGACAGAAGTCATTGTATTGTTTAGCACTTTGGCAAACAAAAACTGGCTCTAAGGTATCAGATTCTCAATGTGGAAACATAATGATGTTTAACTGGGTTTATGAACTTGGAGTTTTCCTTTAGACTTTTTGGTTTCCCATTAGTGCCAATTTAAAGTCAAGGTGCCATTGATATCCCTACCCACACAAACAACACCAGGGAGTGCATTGACTTGCACAAGAAGTTACCCAAACATAGCCATCAAAGTGCTGTTCATATCATGAATGTTTTGATGACTACATTTGGGTACTACAAATATCTTCAGATGTATACCTTATATGAAGACTTTGTACTTTAAATTTTTAGTGTGGGTTGAAGTATTTTGAAAACTATCCGAGCACACAAGAGGTTACTTGTGCTCTTCAATGTCAAGTCACTTGACATTTCCACTTGTAATTGGAAAAATGTCTTCTGAACATGATATTAACATTGGATCACTGGGGCTAATTATATAGTGAATAATAGTTTTACCCCTGACGAAATTAGTAAAATCCTAACAAAGAGCTTGACTTAACAAAGTTATCATATTCAAATTTGAAAATATCTTCACTTTTTACTGTATACCTCAAGGGATTCACACATGCAAATGGAAGCTTAACCTCGGCTAGTAACCCAAAGTGAGACAAGCTGTTACACTGAGCTGTCCACCAGGTTTAGTCAAAACATAAACCCCATTTATTTATTTATTTCCTGCGGAAAGAAGCAACAAAAACAAATGAAAAATTCCCCGAACAATGCCCTCAACACAAGCATATGAGCACGTCACTGGACCAATTGCACACAGCCCCTCACAAAGCTCCGATGCTGGCTCCCCATTCTCACTCGGTCCACACCACTAATCTCATCTAGCAACACACTTCGATGTAATGCATGCTGGCGTCTCCAAAATTAGCCAAAATCTAACTAATTCATCATCGAATCAGCTATCCCTATCCCCACCACTCTCTGCGCGGTGAAAATCAGAGTGACAGAAACGACAGCAGCGTCGCTACTGGGGATGCGCTGCGCCTGAGAGAGATATTGTTATCTGGTTCTGGGTGGAAATGGCAGCCGTTACAATTAGCTTCTGGGGAAACGCGGAAGGTGACAACACAAACTGGTCAAGTAAGCAGGCTCAGGGCTGGCTGGCTCCATAACTTGTCACTCTGGGAGTTTCCCTCCTTCGATCGTGCCCTTTACATATACAACACAGAAAAACGAGCTGCATTGTGCTTCTAAGCTCTTGCTGCTCTTCCTCCTCCTCATCCTCCTCATTCTCCTCGTCACCATCACTACAAAGTTTCTCTCTCCTTGTTGCCCTATTTCTTTCTTCAAGCAGTGTCTTTTGGCTCTCCTAAGCCATTTGTTGTCTCAATGTTAGGATTAAGTTGGGTTTTCTCCTTGCTCTACTAGTGAAGAAAGCTTGCGTCGCAACGAAATATCGCCCGCAGCGAGTTATCATAATCTGAAGCATTGAAGCACCGTCGAGGTATTGTTGGAGTAATTTTGAGACAACATCAAAGGTGACGGAAGAGAAGACTTCTTCAAGAATGCTGAAGAATCTTCGTAGAATGGCAGTGTTTTGGAAAAAGAATTAAAAAAGGTTGAGTAGTTATTCAGAATGAAATATTTGGTGCGAGATTACAGTATAGTTTGTGCAAGGAGTTGCACCGAGGGACTAAAGACTTGTGTGAGATTCTCTCAGTAAGTTAAAAGAATCGTATTGAGTAGGGAAATCTAAAAGAGTGGTAGGGCGTGTGATAAATTTGAGCACCATCGGTGCGGAATTTTTTAGCCCGGTAGATAAAATGGTGAATTGTGACAAGATTGCGCCAGCTGCGTCTCCGCTGAAGAGGCAGATTGCAAAGGTGGCGCCGGGAAAGATATTGAAGCGGGAGTATTCTTTGCCATCTTCTGATGATGAGGAATACCACTTGAGCAACAAGCTTCAAACATGTCCCAAGAGAGTGAGAGTGATTTGCACGGACCCAGACGCCACGGATTCGTCAAGTGATGAAGAGGACAATTTCCGCTCGCTGCGCAATTCGCAGCGGAGATTAGTTCAGGAGATTTACACGTCCACCGAATCCTTTGCGGTGAACGAGTCGTCTTCTGATAGTGAGCTTGATGAGCCTGAGATGCCAAGCTATCACAGTGTTTTCACTGCCAAGGCAATGCAGTGCTCCGTGAGCTATGCCAGCCCAGCCGACGGCGAGACCGTGGTGGCGTCTCCCAGTTTCTACGACGAACCGTGGCAATCGAAAAAGAATGCTTCCAAGGTGCTGGTGAAGAAGGTCCCCAAGGTCGCTGCAGTCGTTGAGCAATCCGCTCCAGTTGCGAAGGTAGTGAGAAGCAGCGGGCTCTCTTCACATGGGACTCGCAGCGCACCAATGGCCACCGCTAAACCTACGGTACCGGAGAAGTCACTGCCTAAATCTGCCTCACTTGCGTTAACGAACGACGGCAAGCCTCACAAGTACAGAGGCGTTAGGCAGAGACCATGGGGCAAGTGGGCCGCTGAGATCCGGGATCCCTCTAAGGGGGTCCGGCTATGGTTGGGAACATACGACACTGCGGAGCAAGCGGCACATGCGTATGACAAAGCCGCACGAGAGATTCGTGGGCCACAAGCGCACACGAATTTTAGCGCCTGTACCGAGGTCGAGCACATCACTACAACGACCTCCAGGCCCAATGTGATGTCGAAGAAAACCATGAAGAAGGAGGCCTCGCCGAAGGGTTCACGAGCTGTGAAGGAGCCTGTGACCTCAACACCCGAGGTTGTGGCGACGTCGTCTTCCTCCAAACCCTTGTGCCTAGTTCAAGTCGAAAGAATCACTGATGGTGATGAACGGACCTGCGTCTCGCGCGGTGAAGACGAGGATATGCAAATGTTCGGTGATGCATACGACACCATTGAGGAAGATCTCATGGGCGACGACATTCTTTTCGACAATTTGAGTGATGACTGCGGGTTTTTCATGTGCTCGCCGTCCTCTATGGATGGCTCTCACGGCTCGCCTTGCTCCAGTCTCACTGTTTGTGAGCCGTCCTCCAGCGATTTCGACGCTGCAGTGAAGAGCGAGGCTGACAGCTTGTCGATTCCTGAGTACTCGACCCCTAAGCTGGTCGATGTTTCGGCCCATAAATTCGTCGCCAGCAGGTCGGAAAACTCTTCCGACTCAGATTCCGACCGTCTTGACAGCTTTAGTGAGACCAATTCCCTCGAAGACATGCAGAGCTGTTGCGACTTGGGCCAAGTGTTCTTGTCCGATGATTTTTTGTTCGACTTCCCTGCTGGAGTGAACTCAAACGTTGCTGGGGTGGACTTCTCTGCTGGATTCGATTGTTTCGGGGGCGACATAGGCGACCTTGCTTTCGGTTCTGATCAGAATGAGAGTCTTGATTGGTTCAACTCCGCAGACATTCTTGTGACATGAACCTGAACTTTTATCTTGCTCTCATTCCCATATTGATTCCATCTCTGGATCCTTTCACTCCCACGGTAGTCACCGATCGATTGTCCTCGAACCAGGGGATGCGAGGTAACATATTATAAGAGTTCCTTCCAAGGTCGTCACTCGCCACTATTTTATTTTATTTTTTATTTTAAAAAATATTCTTTACTCGTAGTCGACCTAACTGCGCTCCACCAAATTTTGTAGTATTCTTGCCGAGGCGGTCGAGGTGACCATACTGCCACTCGGCAGCCGGGCACCTGTCGGTAGAATATGTAATGTAGTTCCACCACCTCATATGATGAGTATACATTAGCAGCCATTCGTAGGTCTAAGATTGCTAGAAGCCGGGAGTTAAGACGAAGTAGCAGTCTGTCCCTTTGTTTTGTACAATATTTTCAAGAGTAAAACAATGTCGGACAGTAAAGGTCCGCTTCCCGGAATCATGGTTTTGTGTAAAACTCACTGTTGCAAATTTTGCTTGCTCCCTTCGCTAACACGTCTGTTTGCAATATCAATGGGCTTTCATCAGATTTGCGAATTGCTGTTTATTCTTTCATCGTCCAAATATGGTATATAGCTTGTACTTCACTGAAACATATCTTGTAGAAGGGCCGCTGTGTGTCTGTTACGTAATGGAAATTCTATCCACTCTTCTAGAGAGTCTTTGGGAAACCACTGACGACTCCAAGTTCTAGCACCATTGGGGTGTGCTTAACCTCTCTATTATGTTGCTGTGACGACTATGTCACAACACGATTCGACACGAGTGGTTGTCTAGTCCTCTACCAGCTTCACGCAAGAGAATGGCTTAGTGTGGTGCACTACAACGAGTCTCTGGACGGTCTACACACTGCTAATTCATGTGCAATGAAGTGGAAGGCAGTAGCTACCTAAAACAGGAGAAGCATGTAAAGCTCTTTAACAAGCACAGATCTCATGCTCGGCTGTTATCAGTTGCCGGATTTTTTAAGTGCCCAGTTTGCACCGTGGCCCTGTTAAGAGTGCGTCGCTATTTCAAGAAGTGCCTTTCTACCAAATTTTCTCTACCAGGCATGCATCCCTGACACAACGTGTCGAAGATCAACAGCCATGTCCCGGATTCAACCAAGCGGCCCTATGTTCCTGATAGCCTTGCGCGGCGAAAATGATTGTCCACGAGGGTTGATGATTCCGGCACCCCTTTCGCTCCTTGGTAAAGCTGACAAGGCAGCGCATTCTCGAAGCAGCAGGCGTAAAGGCGCTCGAGACGAGGGTGTCTCACCACCGCACCACTCTCGGGCATGCAGCACCTTCCTTTTCGACGAGATGGCTGGCTGGCCGCCCTGGTTAGTTAGAAATGTTTCAAAGATTTGGATGCATTCTGAAAAAGCAACCTCGGGTAGGGGCCGGCCCTAGTACTTCGCCGGGCGATGCCTAGCCTGCCTGCCTGGAAAGATGTCCAGGGCGAAGCGCAACTCATGAATCATGTCTCTTTTCTACTCCTGATAATATCCACTTTTCTTCCATTCATTCTCTTTTTCTTTTCAAAAAGAGAACACCGTAGTGTTTCTGTTCTCCGGAAAAACTCACTATGGAATCGTTAAACTTAATCAGATCCCTCATTTCTCTTTCAAGTTTCTGCTGAAGGTGAGTGACTTCACCCCAACCTTAGAAAATCTATTTATAGCAGCTCTTTCCAACCCTCTGATTTCTTGCCTACTTAGCGACCTCTACGACGGCGCCTCCATTAGTCTCGATGAATGCGAAACCCAACAAAATGAGCAGAGGCTTGAAGGAAGCAGACTTGTCTCAGGGACAGGTCAGCGTGGGCTGATGAAGAGCCCACCACCCTCTGCGTGTGTGTCTTGTAAGAGGAACGTTGTGGGGAAAAGGAGCTGTAGCCTGGCATGCTTCAAAGCAAACCCAGCATGTGCGGAGCGCTTTCGTTGATATTTCCTCTGGCTCTAGAGCTCCCTCATATGGCTGTATGCTGGCGCTGTCCATGCCTCGGTGGATCTCTCCTGCCTCTTTTTTCCTCTTGTTCAGTACCTCAGAGGCAGAGATTTTTTTGTCAACTAATGCAGAGCTAATTAGGCTCTGCTAATCAATGAAGCTGAACTGCTCTTAGCAACTAATGATTGCATTAACTACAGTGGTTATAGCTAGAGCACTGAACCAGATGATAGAACAGTGCCTTATATGTACTTTTTAATAGGCAGTAGGCGTCTGCATGAGACGATATCTATCAAACATTCTGGCACATTTTCGGAAGCGTGAAGTGCTGACAAGGTGGAATGATGATTCACAATTTACATTTCTGTAGCCATTTTGTTTATTCTATTTGTCTAAATGATTAGTGCAGCCTTTCGGCAGAGTATCTATGGAGGATCGAGAGGTAATAATGTGACACCCAAAAACTAACCATCCACTTGACCCACCATCGCTGAACATAAAATTATAATAGCGGCCTTGGAAATCCGTCACTATTATCTCGCCTCGGATTGGCCACGATGAGGCCAGCAATGCTGCCCCATTGGCAGAAACACCACTAACATGATGACAGTGTACTTTACAATTCTGCCAGAAGGGCACAGTCAATATCACATATCTTTTTGACCAAGGGCAGTTTTTATGATGAGATCTTGAAATTTTACATCCGCTCGCCTCTCAAAACGGTGGCAATAACTCTAGACTTGGACTGCAAGCCTCACCCATCATGGCTCTTTCCTTTCCCTCCCTCCTTTAGGGCTACACTGGGCAATCTCCCACTTGGTAAGAGACATGGTCCAAGTGGATAATCCAAGTTTAACTGACATTTTCCTTCTGTATTTTTCTTACAGGCACCTCTTAACTTGGCTGGGAAAATTATATATGTCACGAAGCGTTAATGGACATGAGTTAAGGTTTGAGATTTTTTGCATTGCGGGAACTGGATTTTATGACACTATGGTTTCAGTGAGTGAAGTGATTGCCACTAGGATACAGATGAATCTATGCGGAGCCGCTGTCCGTTTGGCAGTGGGTCGCGCTTGGGATTCATGTACTGGAGCTTGGGACGCAATCATGCGGCGGTACGATGGGTGAGAAAGCACCGATCTATCGCGTAAGACCAACTTGGATCTCCCTGCCCTGGTAGGAGAAGGTTTAACATAGCGAACATTACACCATTACAAAAAAAAAAAAAAAAAAAAAAAAAAGACAAAAATGACCCTTGGATCTCCCTGCCCTGGTAGGAGAAGGTTTAACATAGCGAACATTACACCATTACAAAAAAAAAAAAAAAAAAAAAAAAAAAAGACAAAAATGACCCTTGGATCTTGATTGAAGTCGTTGCCAACCTTGTTTTTATCCCATTCTGTGCTCAGTATTTCCCGCTGTTGCAAACAAATATGCGAATGATCACCACCATGTTATCTGAAGCGTGAGTGTCAACACATGAGTAGCTTACATCGTTAAAAGCTGGCTGGAGGGGAGAGAGAGAAAGAGAGAGTGCATCATGAGCTTGCTCGTGACGGACATGTGGTTGAAGGGATTTTACTCGGCCAGATAGGTGGTGGCTGCAGATGCGGTTTCAATTCTGTCGCCTGTGGTTCCAATGATGGGCTATGAGAGGGCTCTAATGTGCTTTGGCTGATGTTGTTGACGAGAAGCGCAACTGCTTCCCAGTGGCAATGATCAGCTTTGGCAAATTGGGTAAAGATCGCACCCGAGCCCGCACATGGAAGAGTTTGACCATGAAGCGTCAATCTCACCGAAGGACTTCACCGAACGAACGATCATTGGAGCAGTTAATGACTTTCACCGAAGAGTAAAAATATTTCTGACAAGCAGGAAGATGCTTGCAGGCTAACTGCTGGGTGGCATTAAATTCCATCAAGTGTCGCGCGGAGTGGTATGACGTAGAATGTTTTAGGGCAATGTGAACTTGGGTTACGAATTCGGGATTTGAATTGGCTGACGTCGACAATAATCTCGCGAACTAATGCGGGTCGAACTACTTTATTGACCTCTGTAACGTCATCAGATGGAAGATTTGGCAAGAACGGCGTCGACCATGAACTGACTCCAGGGTTCGTTGTGTAGGAAAATCTCGATCTCCATCAACGACGTCAGTGGAATTTAGAATTTCGGGGGCAATGAGAAGGTGTGCCAGCATTGGTGTTGAAGAAAAATGGTAGCCAGCCCCCGACAATTTTCAGGATTGAGAATGTGACCGTGCCGTTCGTGCACTTGAAGTTGTTTGCAAGGGAATTCACATAAATTCCAACGTTAGAAATTCGAGAAAGCACGGTTTGTTAAATTCAACCTCAATTCGATCATTCCTTTCAGAGGACCACGAAGAATTGTAGCTTCGAAGCAATGGAAACAGTGATGAATGAACTTTAGAATCAGGAAAGAGTGACTTTTTCATCTACTGAACCTCTATGGATATTTCTGCAAGGCTGTATTTTTGCTTCACCTCTTGTTCTATTGGGAGGCAAAAACCTTGAAAACACGAGCTGATCTTTTCTGCCCACGACTTGGGGGTCGGAGTGGTGGAGGCTTAGGCAATGGTAGTTTGGAAGCTGTCACAATAGGGTTTGGTAGATATGTTTAATAGCAAGATGTTGTAAGAATTGCAATACTTGTACCATATAATTCTTGCAAGTGTCACATCAAAGAAGTGTTTGGACCACCACAAGCGTGGTGTAGTTGGGACTCTATAACAACTCATAAAATATGTGATATGTTTTAGTTTTTAGAGTTAGAGCAATTATAGCAATATTGTATGTACATAGCAAAATTTGTAATCAATTTACTTGGACAAAATGATTTGCTTCCAAAGAAAATAAAATAAGTTATATTTAATTATAGCATTTTAAGAAAGTAACTTACTAATTGGATTCACACTTAGTTGTATTGACTTTTGTTAGAAGTATTTATTTGTGAGATTGTAGTCAATAAAGAGATTATAAAAGCATTAATGATTTATTTTGAAAACTACAACATAATTACATTTTTTTTTGAGAGGAATATCTTCCAATTTTAATTTTTATGTAGATTAGTGCAAGTCAATTAAAATATAAAATAAATACTAATTCTAAAAAGATACATTAGCATTTGATATTTTTAATTGAAAATTAATTCAAAGAAAATATTAAAGAAAGTTCTTATCATTTTTCTTTATTATATAATTATGAAAATATATATATATATATATATATATATATATCTTTTAATCTTAGATTCCTATCTTTGATACTAAAATTACATGAAATTTTAACTTAAAAAGTAACAAAATTGGAACTATAAAAATTTCTATATAAAAAATAATTTGTAATCTTTTAAAAATAATTCTTAATGTGGTTACATATGCAACAACAAGCATTAGTTTGAAGTTATATTTGTTATTATTATTCATACATAACAAATTTTTAAAACTTTTAAAAATATTTTAGAATCCTCTACAAATTTCTAGATCCTTTTGTAAGATTTTAAAATCTTCTCTTATTGTTAAAAAAAATAACAATAAAGAGGCTAGATGTTATTGAAAACATCTTCTAGTCTTCAATAACCATTAAAGATCTTTTTTCTTTTTTAGAGGTTTCTATAAAAGAATTTTTAGAATTTTTAAACATTCTATAGTTTTTAGAACCTACTTTAGAAGCTTCTATAAGATCTAAATGTCATAATGTAAATAAAGAGACTAAACAAGAGGCACCTTAGTCATACCAATACAAGCTTTATACCAATCAAAGTATTCTCTTGTTCATAGTCTTATATATAATATTGTTTCTAATCTAACATCTTATTTTTCTTCTACTTCTTAATCTTTTAATTTCTTCTCTTAGTGTCTTTGAAAAAATATAAATAATAATAAGGAAAAAATTATAAATCCTTATTTGTTCATTATAATGGACCTCAAAGACAAATAGAAGGCAAAAATAAAGGCAAAAAAATTATTTTTATTATCTATACCTTCTTATTAGATATAACTATAGAATATAAATAGAAAAAAATATCTAATAATAAAATT
The DNA here is from genome assembly GCA_036785485.1 of Physcomitrellopsis africana. Taxonomy (NCBI): domain Eukaryota; kingdom Viridiplantae; phylum Streptophyta; class Bryopsida; order Funariales; family Funariaceae; genus Physcomitrellopsis; species Physcomitrellopsis africana. The sequence continues at coordinate 254,765 of JAWRVF010000360.1, read as the reverse complement.
ATTTAAAAATAAATATAAAAAAATATGCAAACATAAGATAACTTATAAAAGACATCTATTAGGTGAGAACTTTTAGTCATGAGATTGCAAAGAAATTAAATCAATAATCAAAGATAAAATACAAAACTATTTCACACAATCAACTTCCAAAAGATAAACACATTTAAAAGATATTTACAAAAAATGATCAATAAAATCAAATCAAAGATGGTCTTTTCTATCTAATAATATTTGATGCTTAAAAGAATAAAAATAAAAAAGATACATAGATAATAATAGATATTATGGCATATAAATAAATTGACCTATATACATTGTTATTTCCATTAAGTAATAAAAACATTGTTCCAATTCTATTGTATATACCAAAGAGTCACATATATCTTAGAAGAAATCAGATCTATCTTGAAATAAAAAGAAAAAGAAAAAGAAAAAAAGATAGTATATTCAAGAAATTACATATGCAATATAAATATCAAAAATATTAGAATCAAAATCTTTTGTACAAATTTTTTTAAAAAAATCTAAAAGAACCTATAAGAAAACACATTTAAATTGGTAAGAAATAAAAATAATAATTTTTAAAGATATTAGAAAAGTAAAGAAATTAAAATAACTTGCAAGGCTTATAGAAACAAATTAAGGAATAACTAACAAAAAAAATATAATGACTAAGTTTCTAAATAAATATTTAAGAGTAAAAAAATAAATTTAAATAGATATCAATTTTTTTAATATTAAATCTTATAATAAATAGTATAAGAAAAATCTAATATATACATCTCTTAAAAAAAATATCAATCAAAAACTATAAAAAACTAAAATTTTATATTTATATTAATTGTAAAAAAAATACTATTGTAATATAACTTTAATCTTATGGACTTTGATATAATGCATACTATGGTTCTAAATGGCTTTTATATGGAGCTGCTTGAGGCCATTGAAGTATCCACTATGAGTTGCATTTTTATCCAAAAAAATTCTATTTGTGCCAAAAACAACATGAATACCAAAAATTACATATCAAAATTAAATTACAAATTATATAATATAAAAATAGGATAGATATTTTATTTAGGAATAAAATATTGTCATGTTGTAGTTTGACTATTATATAAAAAATTTATATATATATATATATATATATATATAACATACAATTTCTTGTACAACTAAGTAAGAGTCATATTAGTAGAATTTAGTTGGTTATAAAATAAAGTTAGATTATTATTTTTGAAGAATTTTTTTAAAAAATGACTATTGTTGAGATTTGTACAATGTTAATTTTTTTTTTTGATAATAAATTTTGAGATTGACTTTGTGTTAATAATAATTTTTATATATTTTGAGTTATCTTTTGATAGACATTGGTGGCCCTTGAAATCTTGTTTTATTTCTTTTATTTGGTATTTAAAATACATACTATATAAATTTAAATAAAAAAAGTATTAGAAAGGAATTTTTAGTATCAAAAAGAATAGTTAGGTCATTTATGTGGATGAATGGAGATAGATGATAGAAATCTCTATTCATATTGGCTAAAAGTCATGTCCAATAGAGTTCAAAGAGGTTGTCTAAGGCCTTATTAGGAATTAGGGTTTCTTTTTTAAAGACATTCAAATATGAAAGATTAAAATTAGCAAGTTTAGGTTTTTGGTTATAGTTTTGGTGTAAAAATTAAATGATTTAGAGTTTTTGTAAAGGAGATATAGGTGCTCAAAATCAAGGTGTTGATTTTGTATCTATTATCACTCTTTGGAGTATAATTTAAGTTATCAAAAGTAATAAAGGATCAATAATTGGAATTAGAGAAAGCACTTTCTTGACTATATTATATATATATGGCATAATAAATTTTAATCTAAAATAAAGGAGATATTAGGAATTGAAGTTAGCACTTGTAATATAAAGGCAATAAGTGACTTGTTTAATTAGTGGTTGTATTTTGAGCTATATTTGAAGCAATTTAATAATGATTTAGCTCAAAAATTTTAAGAGTGTATTTTTATGTTATAAAGCTATATACAAAATTTTGTAGCATTAGGATTTTAGATTTTTAAAATATGAAGAAAATAATACTCGGATGTCTATAAACTAGGATTTTAAGCACCTACTAGGATTTTTGAGATATCAAACAATCAAAAGTGAATCTATGGGTAGCTTTATATCTATAAACTACACTTTTGAAAAATTTGACAAAAATTTAACAGCTAGATTAAGAGTTATTGGATCCTAAAATTTAGGAAGAAATCAATTTTTTGTGAGTGAATAAGGTATTGAAGGATTTTGTTATAATTTGAGAGTTTTGTACAAACTAAAAAGATTTTTGGAAGCCAAGACTTCATGGAGGTGAAAAGATAGATATATAAACTTATAATAATATTTTTTATATAAAGTTGAGGTTTTGGAAAGAGATTATAGATTTTCTTTGGAATTATTAAGAATCTAATTTACTAGCAATTAATTAGTTGTGATTTCGTATAGAAAAGGATGTTAAGGATTTTCTACATACTATAGAAAAATCTTATGTACAAACCACTTAAATATAAGAGGTTTTTATTAATATAGTATTTTTTTTTAATATTGTTGTATTTATTTGTCATCCTTATTAAGCACAAATCACTTATTAGAGCTTGATTAATAAATTATAGATAAACTCTCTACAGCTAGCTATCTAATATATTCCTAGATTAAAAATCATGCCATACAACAGTGTAGTAATAAGGTATTTGAGTTACATTAATTTTTTTAAAAAAATTACATATTTAATCTAATTTTTTCTTATATCTTAATTTAATTCCAAGATGCAAGGACACTTAGATGTATTATGCTATATCCATAGAGAAATAAATTTTAAATTAAATCTTAATAATCTTATATGTAACTTCACAAATAAGAGATCTTTATTTAACAAAGAAGATATGTTATCTCCTCTAATTATCATACAAATGCAAAAATATATAAATATAAGTTTTTTATAAATACTAAAAAAATATTTAAAAATATACTAAAAATAAATAAATCAAAATAAAATATTAATTTTTATATTTTTTTCTATTATGGTATAAAATTTATTTTTTATCAAAATTTCTTTTATAGAATTTAATATTTTTAAATAGTAACATAAAATATTATAATTCTAAATTTATATATATTAATAATATATTTATATAGCATATAATTTTATTATGATGTATTATTATTACAAGAATACAACTTATATAGGAAATATGTATATATGAGTTTAATTAATATCTATGACTAGGAATAGATTTTAGTATGTTAAAAGTTATTCCATATTTTATAAATGATCCAAATAGGACCATTGCACAAAAGATATGAATTTTATTTATATATTTATTTAAAATTTAATAAAAAGTATTGAAGCATTATTAAACAATATGATATTATGAAGATCTTTGAATAAGTATTAAAAATTATATTAAATATAGTTATAATATATTCTTTAATTAATACTTAGGAATATTGCTAATTATTATCTAATACAACAAATAACTAATTTAAATAATTTTCTTTATATTATTATCTAAAATTATAAATTTGATAAAAAATATAAATTAATATACTTCTTATAATAGATTTATTGTTAAAAAAGAGTAAGAATATTTTTTAGATTTATTTCAAAACAAGGCTTTATTCGAAGAATATTTTTATTTTGTCAATAGTTCAAGATTTTTTTACGATTTTAGATAAGATGTAATTAGATATTTTACATAATTGGAATAGATTTTATAAGTATAAATAAATTTTAAAAAATAGAGATAAATTTTATAAAAAATAAAAAATAAAATCACAAAATTCAATAATATAAATCATTATTAGGCCTCATACATGCAAAATTATGTATTAATTTAAAAAATCACATTAATTCAAAAAAATATAGAAGTTAGCAAAACATGGATATAATAAAATTATAAAAAGTTTTTCTTTGTAAGGCATAAAATTATTTGTTTTAACCATTTTAAAAAGATAAGGTACTAAAATAAAATTACATAAAAGAAGAATCTGAAAAAGTTCTTTAAAAGATATAGGAAGTACTTTAAAGAAATCTAATATAACAACTTGAAGCACCAAAGAATTGTCTAGAATAATTTGTGATATAAGGCTATAAGTCAAGTCAACAAAACAACAAAATTAATAAAATTATGTTACTTAAAATCAATTAGAAATAAAAAAATCATACACTTAATTTTATTATAAGCTATGCAAATATGTGCATTTATACTTAAAATATATTAGGTTCAAAAATTCTTTAAAAAGTGTATAAAATAAAAGATATTACAAATAATAAATATACTAATATTAGATATATAATTAGTAACTTCACAAAACAAAGAATAAAACTCATTAAACACCAAATAGAAAAATCAATCATCCTTAAATTTTAAGTTTAATTGATCAAAGTCATGGCTCAAATTATACAAGAAAATAAAAATATATATAAAATAAAATAAAATAAAACTTATTAATATATTTTATATGATCCTAAGATATTACTATTTATATTTGGTAGATACAATCAAATTTTAAATTAGATGATTTTGGCAACTTTGTTTTCTAAAATTATTTTAAATGATTCTTATTAAATTTTGAAAATATTAATAAGCAAAATGCAAAATTAAATTGCATTTCTTTTTAAAGAATTAAGATTTTTTTAAATAAACAAAGAATATAGAAAACAATCTCATAACAACAAACCATCTTCATTCAAATAGAAATAAAAACATTTTTTAATACAAACAATTTAACATCATACAGTCCTTGTTTAGAGGCATTCATATGTGGATCTTGTGGACTCATTGTATTGCAAAAGCTTTCAAAGCTAAAATCTAGAGCAATAAGCACACAAAACAACTAATTGGTCAAATATCCATGGTCCACGTAGTAGAATAACCATGGTAGAATAGTGTATAAGTTGCTTGAATTTTTTTATAAAAACAACCAAATCTAGGTATAAATTTTTCTAGATGTTGGAATAGGTTGCAAATGGCCAATAAAATATAAGGGTATAGAAGGGGAATGTTGGTCAAATGGCCTTCCAAAATCCATCATAGTGAGTTCATCATGCATCATCTACTAGTGGTTAGAAATCTCAGCCATAAATCATTGTACGATCTAGGTCAGTAGCTTTTTGGTTTGCCCTTCCAGGATGTTAAGATGGAGGTTAAGACACTGGATTAATTACATTTCTTTTCCAATCAGTGCAAAGGGTATACAATTTTACCACACGTTGCAAATGTGATTAAATTCATAAATAATTAAGTCTTCTCTGCGAAAGCTGTGCTTGGTAGTTTGGTGCTAGGGTGTTCCCTGTTGTAGATAAGCTTGTGTGAATTTTTATTCGAATGGCGCCATTATTTCTACTTCTCAGTAGAATTTGATCCTCAATTTTTAGGCATAACTGCGAAATTTGTCAGTATGGTTCAGAATAAATTCTTCAATTCCAGTCTGCCACAAACAGTTCGATTCAATCCAACTAGCTGCGTCTCGTCGACTTCCGGTGGTCTTGTGTTTGTCTCAACCTGGCAGCACCTGGTGGTTCAGAACTGAACTTGACCTGAAGCTGTACTTAGACTCGGAATGACGTTCCGAGTTAGGACATCAACCAGAACAGCTGCAGAAGCTCTGAGCACCAACAGACGAACAGAATTCTCATTACCTGTATGTGCACACCCATTAAGAGAACTAGGGAGAATGCAGATAAGCGGAAGAGCGGGCAAGTGTAGTTGCAACTGAGAGCCAGCTATTCGGTACTGTGACACGAAGCCTCAAATCTAGTCCACAAATGGCGTTCCTCCTAGTCCGCATAGCAACGCACGCAAGCTGGCGACTATGGAGGTTGTGCCTCCAGGCCTATGCGTCGGCACTGTGAGCTTCAGGTCGCTCTGACTTCGCAGGATGGATGATGGACAGAGAATGCGATGGTTGCCATCTTCATTTATTCGTTTTTTACATTCATCCAATTCTGTGGCCAATTCTGTGGCCAATTCTGTGGCCAATTCTGTGGCCGAAGCTGTACAGCTTATCCCCGCGGGTTATGAAATCTTATTCCGTGGGCTTGTGAAGCAAGGGCTTGTTTAATGTTTAAACTCTTGATGGCCGTGAATGAGACACATCAAAATTCGTCAGAGATTGGTTCATATAATTTAATTTCTCGAAATTTGAGGAAGCATTTCAAAAGCAGAAATACCTGTGTTAAAAAAATTATACTAGTATATTGATTAGGCCAATTAGAAATCAAGTTGATTCTACAGCAGACTCTGGATTAAACTGTTGCCATCTCAAGATTCTTTGTAGATTTTGCAAGACTTGAAACTTGGACTACTTAAACCACTTGACTTAATTCCAGTAGTATTTGAATTGATGAAAAGCAAGAGATAATAAAAACATTCTTCAAAGGTCCAAACCATGGAATGTATTAAAAATGAGTTTATAAATATAAACACACACACACACACACATATTCTACAGTTTTTTCTTATTTTAATACCGTAATTTTCATCTAATCACTAATTCAGTGATTTAAGTGTGTGAGGTATTGATGATGTTTTGAGTCATCTTAGTTTCAACAACCAAAAAAGATGCATACTTCATACCACTTGCTTTGATCCTTGAACATTGGGTAACCTCAATTAGTGCAAATCATCTTTGTTTCTGTTCCCTCATGTGCATATCTTTTCTTTGACTTTGATATCCAACTCTAACTTCATTCATTACCACTGTCAACATAATAATTTTATCTCAAGTTGCTCTCATTATGCATCTCTCAGACAACCAAGTTACACATTGTATATGTAAGTCTCTTGTTTTACAAAAAAATAAAAAATAAAATATAGAATTCATTTAAGAAATTAATTTAGCACAACATGATTTTAATTTAAATTAATCAAGGTAAATAAAATTGGCTTGTGCATATTATGACTTAAGTGTCCAAAAGAGTTTGACTAAGTAGACATGAATGAACCAACCCAATAGTGGTTGACATCCTTGCATCAACTCCATTATAATAGCAATTATTTTCATTGCAAGTCTTTCCTGCTAGCTGAAACATCAAGGTTAACAGCCAATAAACAAAGGATCATTTGTTTACTAGTAATTCACCTTAGAATTCACAATTTGTTCATTTAATTTGTTAATGGGTTTTCTTGTTTTTGTGTTGAGATTCAAAATATGGTTAAGATTCAATTAGTATATGATTTAATACTTGTTAGATCTACATTAGAAGTAACTAAAGTTTGAAAATAGAAAACTGTCTCGTTTTAGAATTATCTTGGAATTTTGCAGGGTCTAAATCCAGATTTGACTTAGAAAATGATAAAGTCATAGAATAACTTTAAATTAGGATTACATATAAACTAATTAGAATAGGTCTAAATCCTTTGCTTATAACAACTTAATTAGATTAAAAATTTCAACCATTTCATTTGATTTGACTATTATGGCGTCTTTAAATTCTACTCAATTCTTGATACTACTCTGACATTAAATGTACATATAGATATACATATACATAATCTAAAAAATAATTTTTACATAATCTATCTATACTTAAATTTAAATATTTTTAGAACATCTTTTAAATATGTATGGAAAGAATTATGTATATTGTTGTTTATTTAGTAATATATATATACATATATATATATATATATATATAAATAAATCACACTCAATTAACATCAATAGTGTTGTTGTTTAGTTTTATGTGACTTACTTGTAATTAAACCAAAAATTGATAGACTTATTTTCTTTCTTTGATTAGTATTGGTCAAAAATAACAAAAGCATTCAAATCCTAACAGGACAGAATTTAAAGCATGGTCAACTGTGTTTTTACCTATTAATTAGTTATGTATATTTTAATGTACTATCAAGCCAGGTTGTGGGATTTTTGAATTCCACTGTATAGTGTTGTCTATTCTTACTCCAAATAATTTACATGCCATCCAAGATGGATCCTTTGTATGCAATAAGGCTTGCCCATTGTTCAGTTGGTACATTAGTTTGCCTTCATTTAATTACATAGCATACCTTTATACTGTAAGAAGTTGGACCAAATGAGTTTTTTTTGTCTCTTGATCACTCCACACCTCATTGTTACAGATAGTGCTTCTCATTGCTGTCATATTATCCAAACACATGTTTTTTTTTTCTTTTTTTTTTCTTTTTTTAATTTTTTAAATCTTAGGGAGGAACTTGCTCCCTTTTGTTAGATAAAGTTTAGTAATTTAATAATCTTGAGATATATACAGATATGAGGCTTTTGTATCTATTAAACACCAACTTTATTTTTTAAATACTAGTATATTTTTAATATTAAAATGTGTATTTAAAATTACATTTTTTTTCCAAAAAAAATTAATCAAATGATATTTATTTTTCTACATATTTTCTCTCATACATCTTATAAAATTTACAAGTGTGCTTAATTATAAGCACGTGTGACTTTATTGACAATTTGAAAAGCAAAAAGTTGTTGAATCAACACAGAAAGCTCAAAATAGACAAGAACTTTTATTCAATTATAATTAACTAAAACAAAAACTGATTGATGCTGTAAAAATTTTAAGTACACCAAAATTTTATTATTCTTTAAATTTTAAATTTTAATATTAATACTAATATTTTATAGTAATGCATCATTCTAATTTTTATATTAATATGTTAATATTAATATTAATGTTTTTATATTAATAAAACTTCTTATGCTAACTCTATATCTTTATATGTACATCTTGGAAATATACACATTTATACTTGTATATACATACGTAAAGTAAACATAATAGCTGCACGAATTATCCACTACATGCAGAAAGAGATGGTTCTGGTATCTACTCTCTCTATCTCTCTCTTGCTTTATCTTCATCGCCATTACGCGCTTTTTCTTTTTCTTTTTCTTTCTCGTTATTCTGCCTTTTTTTCTGCTTTCACTTGCCATGTGGTCAGCCCTACACCCAGACAAGCATGCTTGTGGAAATAACAGCAATAATGATGTGACCCCCATTCACACGTATGAAGCAGAAGAGGTGGAGGCAAGTGGCCTTGATGCACGGAAGGTATTCTTAGAGGCAGGAGGCAGGACTTGACTTCCTCTTCCATCCATAAGATGAATCATCCTTGTTCATTCATTCATTCATTCATCGTCCATCAAATGATGAACCCCCACAAGCAGTAGAAGTTCCCCTCCCTTTATTTTGTGTCCTGTTACTTTTTATTTCTCTTCCTGTTTCGTCTGTGTATTTGTTACTTAGATTTTTTCCTTTTTAATTTATTTTTGAACTTTGTCCTTTTTTATTCCCCCTTGCAGTCTGCTTGGTTGCATGGACTTTTTCCAACACAAACTCTTTCCCTCTGAATGGAACAGACCAAGCCATGTGGATGATGAATGGGCACTCTTTTTCAAAACAAGCCACCTTTGAAGGCAATTCTGTCTGAAATTGTCCACCATCCTGATGGGCTGATGGCAGGCCTTGAGTCAAGCTCATGACTGTTCCAAGCTTTAGCATGTGATGTGTCCTTAGAAATGGATATTTAGTTGCTTGTTTAGAACAGGTTGAATTGTGTTGGGTAGAATATGAGTCTTGTTGAATTTTGAGTATTACGAGAAGTGGAAATGGAGAAAAGTCTATAAATATTATTGATTGAAGGCAATGTATTTTTCTTAAAAGATAACCAGCATGACAACATATGAATGATGCAGAATTTTCTTGGACAAAAACATATATATATATATATATATATGTGTGTGTGTGTGTGTGTGTGTGTGTGTTGAATAAAGGTTAATATCTAATTTTCACACAGTTTCAAACTTAGTGTAGTCAACATAATACCATTGTCATTTTCTAAATTGAAAATTCTATGTGATGAGTGTAAACCAAAGTTTTCTTTCTTCAAGTTTGTTCTCTTAAAGAAATATATATATATATATATATATATATGATTCACTTATTTTGATTTCTGTGCAAGCATCAATATTTTTTTTATTGCACATGTAGTTTACAACAAAACTTTTTAAGCTGTGCATACAGTAGATTTGAAACACTTGTTAATTCATTTTCTAAAGTTACAAAAGAATTCATATCTTATTTGAAGATGATCTCAGAAGACAAAAATATTCCACAACAACAAGAACAATATTTATAACGATTTTCTTTAAAAAATTTAAAGGTGCAAACGCTTTCATGGAGCTATTTAAGGGTAAGCCCCTAGAGATATCTAGCCCTGATGTTTCCGTTACAAGGTAGTCTCTGTGTCCAAGCAAACTTACTTTTCACATTAAGGCCTAATTACTGATACAAGTTTTTCTCACCTTAACATAACCGAAGAAGACGGAGTCAGCAGCATTCATCGATTTGGATGAAACTGGATGAGAACGGGCAGCACAGGCAGATAAATGAATGGGATTATACAGATGAATGAACTAATGGATGGATGTCCTGGCGCCACCAAGTTGCAGGTAAAGAGAGGAGTCGGCAAGGACGGTACCCACGATTCTGTCCAACGTTGCGGTCCTTCATAATGAACCGAGGCATGGGTTATCTACTCGATGCAAAACTGTACCCACGCCATTTAATCAACGCCGTTACCACCGTAAGCTTATTATTATTACCCACAACGTAATCGCTTAACTCCTGCCGAAAATCGCCCAACGTGGACGCCAGCCAGCCAGCGTCGTAATGAATCGCCCCCTATCGCCGCGGCGGTGACGGGCCACGGATGGATATCGCTTTTTCCCCGGTTTTTTTCACCCCTCGTCGCAGCGTCTTAGGAAAGTCTTCGTGCAGGGCTCCGCACTGGGGCCAGCATCTAAGGGAACGGAGCGGTGTGTGTTGGGACGCGGCAGGAACATGTGTCCAAAGAATGCAGACACTGATAACGAACCTGGGGGGCGGGTAGATGCTGCTGAGCTACTCGACAGACGCCAGTGTCCGGCGCCCGCTATGATAAGTTTATGCGAAACCTAGTTGTCAAGCCTTGATACGTTTCTTGGTGCGCGAGGGGCACCTGAAGCGGAAGCCCGCAAGAGTGCTCCTGCTGGAAGGATTGGAACACCTGAGTCAAGGGTGGGTCGTCGCATTCTCTTACATCGGTGGATGATGTGGGCAGAGGTTTGGTTTTCATGCCTTGATGGCAACTGCACTGTTGTAGGTATATCAGCGAAGGTTTTTAACCGGAGAATAACAGCAGGTTTGAGTAGAAAGAAGGTTTGATTGTGGATCCCACTTCTCAGATGATATTGTATATGTGGACAATTATGTATCCGTGTGTGTGTCTTTTAAGAAAATTTACCTCCACGTTTATGTAAGAATTAAAGAACTGTCGGCATTGAAAATATCAATGCCGATAGTGCAAGAGTCTCCCACCCACACCCTCACTGCATTACTCAAGGCCCATGTACACAATAACCAGACGAAATAATGACTGGGTTAGAAACTTGCTCACGAGCACTCACTTGCAGACGTTCTTAAAACAATGACGGGGATGAGTGTCTGCCACGAAAAGTTTGTTCAGTGAAGGATATCAGCTAGTGGAATAATGTTGGAATAAAAACAATCTGCACTTGAACAGACAGCATTAGGAACACTCAGTGCATTAGCAGGAATAATAATTTAAGAACAGTGGAAAAAGCTTTATGCATGCAAGGCACTTGGCAGAACACGATACATCTGAAGATTAACTGAAGTCAAAGAAAAGATCTAGTGGCGATAGCACCACATTGAAAAAGCTACATGGCAAATTTGATGACAAAACAGAGATAAAGGTGGTAACTTTGCAGCGACCCTTCTTCATACACTCTCAAACAAAATGTAGTAACCCCATACCTTCATCATAATGCAGAAAACAAATAGAAGCTTCTTGCAGATACCACAAAAAATTGTACTGAAATATGTACCCATGGACCTCCTATGTGGATCTTGGGCAACAGTTGTATATAAATATAGAATGTAAATAAAGATTCCCATACAATCACTACTACCAGCCGCAGAGGTGCCTGAAGTAATGATGCACACTCAGCCCCCTAATATCAAGCTCTACATTACAAGACTATCCACAATGCTACCTACTCATGCCCCAAGATAAGGGCAGTTAAACACCGACTCGGCAAGCGGCTACAAAATTTGGTGGTGCTCATAATGTCAATGAGTGTCTAAATGGCTATGGACCAATGTCCCACTTCATATGTTACCTCACATCCCCAGCTTGGAGGACAATCAGAAATTACCGTGACTATGAATCACCAGAAACTGGTACTTCAGAGTGTTGCAGAATGAAAACAGATGAAAAACATTTGACAAAACAAGAAACAAAAAGATGCAGAAACTCATGGAAAATAATTGATTGGTTTAAGTGACGAGCACGTCTGCTGAGTTAAACCAAGCCAAGCTGTCCGTCTCTGCCTCGCCAAGGTCGAAATCGCCAATGACATCGCCAAAATCAAACCCGGACGCGAAGTCGAGGATGTCAGAGGCGTCGCCGGCTGCGTTAGAGTACCCACAACCAGGAAAATCGAAGAAAATATCCTCCGGTAAGAGAGATATGTCAAGGTTAGACCCGCTCTGCACCTCACTGTAACCATTGTTCTCGGTGAAATTCTCCGAATGCTCTGAGTCAGACTCTGAACAGTTTTCGGAAACAACAGTTGGAAAATACTCAGTTGAATCTTTAACTACTCTGGGCACAGACCGGTCCCGAGATTCACTCTTCACACTGCTACAGGGCACAATTACGGTTTGGCTCGTGCAACGTGAGTCCTCAGACATAGAACCGCAATCTTCACTGAGACTATCGAAGAGCATATCATCGTCCAAGAACTCCTCCTCCATGCTCTGGCAAGCGTCGAACATTGTTGAGGGCAAATTTCCGTGAGAAAGACTGCTCTCTTCATTGCTAACAGTAATTCTCTCCATTTGGACAGCACACAAAGGCTTGGAAGATGATGCTAATGCGATATCTGTTAACTCCTTCGTGCTACTTTTCGTCTTCGGCAGTGAGTTCTCTTTCCTTTTGGACTTCACGCTCGTCGCAGGCATGGACATGACGTCGCTTCCTGAGGCACCAATTTGATCAGGCTCATCGAAATTCGTGTGAGCTTGCGGCCCACGAATCTCCCTCGCGGCTTTGTCATATGCCTGGGCAGCTTGCTCGGCGGTGTCATAAGTACCTAACCAGAGCCGGACACCTTTAGAAGGGTCTCTAATCTCGGCAGCCCACTTCCCCCAAGGCCTTTGCCTCACTCCACGGTACTTCTGCTGTTTCGTGTCTTTACTCGGAGCTATGCCCACTTTGGTAGGTTTCGTCGACACCGGGAGTTTTCCATCGTACACAGTCGCTGCGCTTCTCGAGGCATGGGGCGTTAGGGCGCTGCTACTGATGTTCAGTGACTTGGAAGCGACAACAGGACTCTCTGCAACAGATGCAAGCGGTACAGGGGTCTTTTGTGTCACTTTAGACTTTTTCTTTGATTTCCATGATGGGTTGTAATAGAAGCTGGCTGACTCTCCGTCTACGGGGCAAGCGGAGTTAAGCGAGCACTGCATTGTCTTCGCAGTGAAAACTTGATGGTAGCTAGGCACTTCCGACTCCTCCAGTTCGTCAAGCTCACTGTCCGAAGAACTCGACGACTCGGCCATGGACATGAACTCAGACCTTGCCCTCGACAGGTCAATCTCGTGCACCAAAAGACGTTGGGAGCTTCTCATCACCACATGGTTCTGCCTGAAGCTCCCCTCTTCGTCACTGGACGAGTCAGTCGCGTCAGGATCCGTGCAAATCACTCTCACTCTCTTGGGCAACGTTTTGGACTTGCCGCACTTCAATACATACCCCTCGTCCTCCTCAGAGGAAGAATACACAAACTCTCGCTTCAGAGAGTTGCCTAAATGATGTTTGTTCTCTTGCAGAGAACCAGGCTGCTTGGCCATCCCGGCCACTACTTCTTTACTTCGATCCTTACGTATTCCCACCATGTCGATAATTCCACCCACGCTCGTTTACCTCTTCCAGTACTCCTGTCTGCACCACACCCCAACACCGTCCGCTCACTCCAATACACCTCAATCTTACACTGAAAATCGCAACAACTTAAAACCGCTCCACAAAAATCTCCTCTCTTGCTCCCCTGCACACCCTTGCGCTGTATATAAAGCGCACCGTGCGTACAACATACACCTCATCACGAAATATATCCAATGGCAAACTACACGCGCATAGCGCAGATGATGACCCTGTTGTTCGGCTGCAGGGCATGATGTGAAGCAGTCGGAGGTAGGGGGAGGTGGGGGAGGTGGGGGAGGAAGAAGGGGATGAGCAGACGGCAAGAGAAGGAAGTGAAAAGTGGGCTGTATGGTTTGTCTTATGTATCATGCAAGTACCAGAGAGCAGCGCACAAGGCGAAAGAGGGCGGGCCACTTAGGTCACCAGTCGCGGAGCGGGGTAGGGAATTCTCGGGGGTGTTCCCTTTCTTGTCAACGACGTTTCCTTTATTAGCCTTCCATCTCTCCCTCTTGCCTCTCATTTATTCGCCGCCAGCCTGCCTTGCTCTCCCCACCCTCCTCCATCCCCTAAGTCTGTGAAATCATTCCACACTGAATTCACCCCATTTGTATTTTTACCTTCCTCGCGGCGAGGTTTGGTTCGGTGAGTCGTTCGGTGTGATCGTCCACTATATCATTCCTGGCAGCTGCTTTTCTCGAAATTTGTGTCCCCGGAAAGGGCACGGGGATACCTCTCTTCAGCACTTAACTTTTGGCGTTTCTTGGGTCGATGGGTTTCTTGCGCAACACTCGATTGAAATTGCGACAGTGGGAGCCTGATCAGTCGGAGGTGCGGCTAACCGGGGTGAGGTTACGCCGCAGCGCCGCAAATGCGGGCGGCGCTGGTAAATTCAACTTGGAGAGCGAGTAATTGTAACTAGTGAGGGTGCATATTTAGTATGGCTTCTCCGGATTTAAACACTTCACATCCATATTAAAACGAGGTTTCTCACATCCCATTAACCCCCTTGAACAAGACCCTTGCCACATTCATGAATAAAATCGTAATAAATAAATAAACAAACAGATAGCTAACTTCACATGGATTTCGTCTTTATATATATATATGTATATATATTGTTTCCTTTTTGAATCAGTCACATGTTTAAAGAGGAAGAGGACAGGAGGAAGCAACATATTATTTTTGTGAGAATTGTAAAATGGATAAAATATAGAGAATGGAATCATGTTTTAATGCAAGTTTCACAATTACTCTTCTCGTTTTTATTTTTTTTATTATGTTTTTTATTAGTCAAAATGTAAAATTCCTTTTAACTTCACCGAGTCGTCGCACATATTTTCTATTAATATCAAATACTTGTGTGGCACTCAAATTTATACTTAAACATGTATGAGAATGAAATTCTTTACAGTTCAAATCCAAGTTACATTGAATTCTGTTGCTAAAGATTTGTCCAATTGTCAAGACTAATTTCAACCTTGTCCGGTCTGCAATGACCCTAAACTATTGGATGATGGTTGGGTTAGATCCATATGTTTAAAATAATTCCTAAAGGGGTTGGCGGTTCAAATCCCGACTGTAAAAACCTGATCACGCCTGACAGAAAAGTGCATTGAGTATACCCCGTTATTGTGTCAAAAAAAAAAAAAAAAAAAAAAAAAAAAAATCAAATCAAATCAACGTTGGCCAAGTCGATGATTACTATTCCACCACAAACAGTAAAATTAACACAATGGGATTAATTTTGTGCGTGGTTATGAAAAAAGTAGAGGTCAAAATCTGCTGGCATAAAATACTATTTTTGTTCTTAGCATTGTTATTATGGATAAAAATAAATACCGATATATTACTGTAAATGGTAATAATGCTAAAAAATGGTACTCTCATCCAGATAACTATCGGACTGTGATGAATATTTATAATTAAAATAAATTACATTACTCTGCCATGCGTCACTTGTCACGATGTGTGGAGTTTTTTTAGCATTTTAGGTGTATTCTTGGTTTGTTTTATTCTTTTCATTTCTGCGTCATGGTAAAAAGTTAAAATTGCTAAAAGCAATTACTGAAAAAACTGAAATGTATGGCCAACTTGTCCACTGACCTTGTCTTCAGCCCAGAGAACTCACGCAATTACCTTCCCTTCACGTCCCACGTGGCAGCGTGTGCACCCGCCCCAAAACCTGACGTGGAAGACTTGTCAGCAGGGAAGAAATAAAGTAAACGTGAGAAAAGATGAAGTGAAAAGATTAAAAAAGGAAAAAAAGGTTGTGTGAGGGGAAGAAAACTTGGTGGTCGACGCGTGCAATGGTGTGGCGCGCCAGGCAACGACGAGATCCAGAAGCACCCCTTCTCCACCAAAGCTCCGTTACTCGGCGACGTTTAGACGAGTCATTGTTATTTTTTGCTGTTTAGAAGCGCTGTTCAGATTCGGGGGCCACTGTTTGAATCCAACACCGTGCTGTAATGCAGAGGTGCAGAAGGCATTCCGCGCCCCCGGAAGCCCCCATTTTCCTCCACGCTCCGGGTTCGTCCTCCGAATATCCTATTGCTCCTCCATGCAACAGGTAACGGTATTTTAGTTTCCATGCCCTTCCAATTTGGATCCAGTTTTCAACTCTACCGCGAGGACACTAGCAGCCTCCTCTTGCGGTGGAAGAATCGCAATCAAACACAACAACGATAATACAAAACAGAGAATATAAATAAAGGTCAAGAGTCGTGAAATTCCTTGAGATGGTGAGATGGTCGCCACGGATTGTGGCCCACGCGATTCAAAAGACCGAGAGTTCATTCCAGCGAGGCCAACGTACCGAAATAGCAACGGAATTGTGAAGCGAGGAAATAATCGACAGGGGGGCTGAAAGAAGAAAGCTGCGTTGAAGATATTTTTGTTCTTTGCAGTGGTGAACGAGGGCGGAATTGCTCGGGGGGAGGGCAGATATTCCGGATCCCGATATAGGAACCACCGAAACTCGACAATTCATTTAACCCGCAGTGGGAATCTGTCCCGATTCTCCAGGTCCGGTGTTTCTGTAGGGACGCCCTGCATCGTCGTTGTGTTCCGTGGTGCGCGTCCACCAACTGCGACAACGGACACCTCGTCCAGAACCAGCCGAGCTGTAAACCATAATTCCTGTCTGTAATCGATCATGTTTAGTGTACATATTTTTCTTTAATTTGGATATTGTGAACAACGTTCCTCGCACAAACTTTAGTACAAATAGTTGATGTTGAATGTATTCTTAAGTAAACTCATTTTGTTGTGCGTGGTTGAAATTCGCGTGGACTTTGTAGCCAATTTGTATAGATTATGTTACCAAATACTTTCCTTATCTGATTAGCTTTTATTCTTATCATTTATGTGTGTGTATATGTTTGTATGTATGTAGAATACTTGCAAAAAGTTATATATGGTTGGAAATAATGCGAGTTTACGATAATACTTTTATTTAGATTGTTAATACTATTATAATGTGCTTTGCTAAATGGTTTCAAAGTTAAACCATTGTTGTATTTTCATCAATATTACATTTGGCAGTGGAATCAACAATCTTCAACTTACATGTTTCTTAGTTTTATTTTTAATCTTGATCCATGAATAGTTTAATATGTACAGTTGAAGATCTGCAAATAAAGTAGTAATAGGAATTATAAATGAGGAATATTAAATTGATCCACATAAATCTTAAATCCACCCACATGGTTTTTAATACAGGAAGATGGTTAATCCATTGCAATGCTGCATGGGGATCTTGTTTAAGTTAATCAAGACAAACAACTATAAGTAGAAGAAGTCGAAGAAGGCTGAAGTGAAGCTTAAGGTATAACGCAATTGGCTTATGCATAATGATTAACTAATCTAGAGTAAATTATAGCACAACTGAAAGTAGAAAAAAGCAAAGACAATTATGGCAAAGGTGAGGTGCAAAGCAACCAACATTATCATTATTTGGAAGTCACTTGGTGGATCAATTTAAGATTTAGGTGGGTTGATTTAATATCCCCCTCATTAATTTTTAATCCCCTTTATTCATTATACAAAAGTTGAAAACAACTACAAAGAACACAAGAATAGCAATAACAACAATAATAGTAACAACGTACAACCATGAATGAATCGTATACTGTTAGTATGCAATGAATCATTTGGTAATCTCATTTAAACAACAACAGTGAATGAGAAGATTAAGCTATGATGTCATATTCAAAAAATAAAATACAAAATCACGGAATGAAATTGAAGAATACTTGAAGCTTGTCATTCAATTGATACAAAATCAATCCACTTAAAGCACAAAAAGTAAATTGAAAGAGAATTGCTGTTCAACAATGCTCACAGCCAATCATATTATTGTTATTGTTGTCATTGTTACTACTGGTGTTTGTTTTTATCTCTACAATGTATTTGCTACCCCTTATTTCACGTAACTTGATGATCCATGTTAGGGTTTGCTCTCGAGGGCTCAGTGGTGGCGGTGGTGGTGACGCTGTCCTCGGAGCTTCAGTGCAACAATCTGGATCCCATGTTCTCGTCTTTCCTGAAAACCGTGTTGCATTCCACGGCGTTCGAGCTACTCGTCCCGGGTGTTTGTTGCTCCTCGTGTGTTCTCATCGTTGTCGATTCCCAAAGTGGCTTACGATTCCACGTCTTCTTCATTTTTGTTTTGTTTTGTTTTCTTCTCTCGGGTGTAGGGCTTAGGAGGGATCTGATTCAACGAACTGCCAGCTGATGTTCGAGTCGGTGGAAAGTAGTCTACCATGCTCCTCTCCCTACTTTTGTTGATCTTCGTGGATATTCACGCTCGTGGCGTTCCGTCACGAATTGCGTCATTTCTCTATGGAGCCTTGCGGTGGATAAACTGCACTCAACTCAGAATCTGACTGTCCGACGATGGACGCAATCTGCAGTATATTATTTTCATATTGTGATCTACTTTTCCATTTTTCGAAACGTGTCCATGTTTAGAGCAGCTTTCATTGCGGAACAAAGGACCACGAAAAAACATTTTTATCCGAAAATATGTGGTCTCTCATTACCTTTCTTGTTGCACAAGTTAGGGTTAATGTCTACTCTTAAATCACGCAAGTCTTCATCCGAACTTCAGGTGATGGAAATTACTTCTAGAGTGAAAACCTGATTTTTTAATAAAAAAATATGTTAACATCTTTGTAAATTTCAACTGTTAAAGATAAAATAGATGATAATGAAGGTATTTCAAGTTTACTTCAGATTAATTCTGGCCCTATGTTCACCTCCTGTGCCCACGCCGTATCCCTTGGCTACGCGAGCCCCAGGCACCACCACCATCCACGGCAGCCTGACCAAGTCCATCACCATCAACCATTTTACTCCTTTTCCTTTCTTCATCTCCACTAAATTTCTTCTACTTCCCGTTTCCTTGTTCCAGGAACATGTTGCACAGATGACTTGCCTACGTCATCTACAAACGGGAGTTCGATTCAACCAGACGCATCATCTCTAGGAAATTCATTCAGTGATGTCTCGACCTCGAGATCTTTCATTTCTTTTGTGTGCAGGTTGAGACAAGGAGGAATGTTGTAGGGGCACATACACTTGTGTCATGTCCCACTCAGAGCTGACGCAACGGACGTGTCCTGCAGCAACACAAATCCATCTATATTCAACAGCACTTTTGCCAATCGCAGCGTCTGCCACCCCACATGCCAGAACTCTACGATCCAAACTCACCCCTCTGTGATTAGCACATTAATCATGCCAACGAAGGTGCGCACGAAACTACGGCACACCCAGAATGGTAGAACTGTTGCCGGGGTACTGACAAACCTTCTCGTCATGAGAGGGGGAGGCTCTTGACCGCTCATCGCCACGGTGGATACGATGAGAGAAATCTAAACCTGAATCGATCCGAGAAGGTACTCGAACGACTTAGTTTCCGCGAGGAGGGACCAGTGAATCGATCCTCCATCGAATTAGTGCAAATTTTCACGTCGCTCTCGGAGGACGGGGGAGGAAGAGGAATTAGTCAGTACTCGCTCACCGTCGGACCCACATCAGCTGGCTGCCCTCCGCGACCCAATGGAAATCTCCACGCTCCGTCCATTGTTCCTGGGCTACTCTGCGAATCCCGACAAAGGCTATCGACCCCGTCTTTCAACCGCAAACGCTTCCTGCTTCTTAAATGGTTCCCATCTGCAGCATGTTTGTTTTCAAGAGCTGTTTGATTTCAACAGCGTGTCTGTAGGAGTCGTGCTCTAGAGGGCTAATCACTAGCCTCTCTATGCTGAGGTAAGCAGCGGCGAGATATTTTCCCTCTCTTCCCATAAAGGTCCCGGAAACTTTGTGGTTCTTTTTTCTTTTACTTTTTAGGGGATAATTAGTCTGGCTGAAGGGGGGGCATGTCTGATGAGGTCCTAAACATAGGGTTTCAGCCTCTGGCTTTGTTGGATTTGCCCCAAATGGCATGGAAACATACTGGGGTTAGAGATGCTTGGGTGGAGTGCCTTAACTATGCATCAGCCCTTGTGCTATAAAACTCAAACCCTAATAAAGTTTGTTGAGAGCATTTAATGCTGGTAGGCGCTCTCTATAATGTTTATTATAGTTGTGTGCTACAGTGTTAGAGTTTAGTCAAGAAGATATTGTTTATTTCTCTTGCTTCTCTTTATATGTATATTCAACTAGATTAATAGACTCTCTCTCAAAAACTCTCTTGAACCTCTATCAATCTCTCAACAAATCTCTTTTTCAAAACCTTATCAATGTGTTATTAGTATGTTGTCTCTTTTTTCCTTGTTGTCCCTTGTTTTTTGCCCGTTGCTCTGTCCTCATCTGCTACTCTATCCTTCCTTACTATAGATCCTTACGATACTGGAACTCCGGCCCCGGCAGTTGATCTTGGCCCTGGTTGTCACCCCACATCGGCCTAATTCAGTTGTCCATACATCAGCCCCTGCCTTTTAGTCCATGCCTCCTAGTTTAGTCCAAGCTGTTAGCCTTTCAGGCCTTAGATTTTTTAACTTTAAGTAGTTTCAATAATTAAATATATTGCATTGTTTCACAATTGCGATTGTGTGGACAAGCCATCTCAAAAGAAGAAATAATTGAAAAAATCCTTTCTACTTTTTTTCCAACATTTGTTGTGCTTACACAATAATATTTGAACATAAAATTTTAGAGCCACTCTGAACTCATTTCCCATTTGCTTCTTGTAAAAAAACTGAGTGAATTTCTCTTACATAATGTAGAAACTTGTCATGTTGGAATTGTGGTCCCAAAATCACATGCATTCGATGCATCATAATCTAAAGGTAGATTGCAAAATTCCGGGAAAGCTGTTTACAAACACCAAGGCGGTCATAATCATAACTATCATTGTTTATAAAGAAAGAATAAGCATCTAATCACTTATCATAGTAATAGACACCAATCAAAGATGCGTTCTTGCTACAAATGTGATATGACTAGATATCTAGCACATGCATGCCAATCTTCTAAATATTTTGTCAAGATGTTTTAGAAAATCTACATTGATAAAAATCATTATATAATTATAAAAATCTACATTGATAAGTCTCATGATGTACTCATAGACTCTACAACAATACATATCATCTTATTAGACAAGAAATTTTTTACTACAAATAGATTTTTAACTTGGCAAACTAGAAATTTGATAACCATGGTTAGATTGAATGTATTTCAATTCCAAAAAGGACTAGTGATGGTAATATTGTGTGAATATTACTATATAAATATAATGCTCCATCATTAAATACAAATATATAATGTTTTCTCCTTTTGTACCTCAAAGTCTGATCAACTACCAAAATATGTATGCCAATGGTTTTTACCTCTCAACTGCTATTCTAAATAAGCAAGAAGCTTTTGTTCTCACAAAGAATAATAAAATTATTAAAAAAAGTCTTTGTTATAGTAAGTGACTTGTATCAGATTCTGATCTGGCCTCTAGCTATATTTTTTTTTATATCATCTACCAACAAAAGTCATATTTTTCTTTGGCATGGATAACTGAAATATCTAAGATCTACGTTACTTGAGAAGATAATTCCATGTTTAATTAGACATAATTTAAGTCCTCAGATGCATATTCTATAGAATTATATTAAACATGTGTACAAGGAAAAATGATTGCTACGCCTTCAATTTGAATTTTTTTGCAAGAATTACCATCAATGCTTGAGTAGATACATGGAAATATTTGTAGTCCTATTAATCCATTTTTTGGTCCATTTTGCTATTTTCTAATCCTTGTTGATGCATCAAATAAACAATTATATGTTTCATTGCTATCAATACAAAGTGTAGTGTTTGCTAATCTTCTTTCTATATTTATTTGTTTTTGGATGCATTTCTCTAATTATCCTATCAAGACATTGCATATGGATAATGTTAAAGAATTTAGATCAAAATCCTTTGAAAATTATTATATTGCAATAGGGATTGAATTGATATATTGTGTTCTATATGAATATATAAAAAATGGACTTGCAGAGTCATTTAGTAAGTGTATTCAACTCATTACTTCACCACTTCTCCTTCAAGCAAATTTACTTGCATATATGTAGAGCCATGCAAATATACATGCTGCGGCATTAATTTGCTTTTGTCTTTCTTCTTTTAAAAATATTTCACCACAAGAGTTGCTTTTGAAATGTATTCTCGATGTTGCTTACCTATGAATGTTTAATTGCCATGTATGGGTTCTAATATCAAAATTCCAATAATGTACTATTGTCATTTATATAAGATTTATTCTAATAATTATCTAATTAATATGGATAGATAGAAGTAAGTAAAAATAAATTAATTTGATAA
This sequence comes from Physcomitrellopsis africana, assembly GCA_036785485.1. Lineage (NCBI taxonomy): Eukaryota > Viridiplantae > Streptophyta > Bryopsida > Funariales > Funariaceae > Physcomitrellopsis > Physcomitrellopsis africana. The sequence goes on along the minus strand of JAWRVF010000360.1, from coordinate 231,924 downwards.
TATCTTAAAGAGAAACTTCTTAAAAGCTTTACAGATGCGATTTTAACTTTATATATGATTATACGTGATTGATAAGCTGGAAACTTGGCCAACAAATTAGCCATGTGTCACACATATTGATAACTTGTAGAACAAGCTAAATACGTAGCACATGCTGTCGTGTTGTGATTTGGCTACTAAGTGAAAAAATTATACATGTATATTTAATGTACAATTTACTATTTAGCTAAATAAAAGTCATATCAGTGGATTTTTATTGGTTATAGGATATGATTAGGTTGTTAGTTTAGAAAGGATCTATTAAAAGGATTATTATTAAGATTTATACGACCTTATTTTCTTTTTAGTAGTGACTTTTGAAGTTGATTTTATATTGATAGTAACTTGTATATATCTTAAGTCACCTATGTTAGACATTGGTGATCCTTAAAATCTTATTTATTTATTTTTATTTGGTGCTTAAAGCACCAAGTATGTAAATCTTATAAGAAGAAGGATTAGAAAAGGATTTTTAGTGTAAAAAGGGTAGTTTGGCCATCCATGTGGATGAATAGAGATGGATGATAAAAATCTCTATTCTAGTTGGCCAAAAATCATGCCCAATGGGCTTTAAGGAGGCTGCCCGAGGGTTTATTAGGAGTTAGGGTTTTTTTTTCGAAAGGAGTCAAACATTAGAGGCTAGGATCATAAGGTTTAGGTTTTTGGATCTGATTTAGGTGCAAGTTTTGTGTGATTTGCACTTTTAATGAAGAAGTTATAGGTGCTCAAAGTTAAGGTGTTGATTTTGGACCTACTGTCACTCATTTGGGTATAACTCGCGCATACAAAGAGCAATCAAGGATCTGTGACTAAAATTGGAGAGAGCACTTTCACAGGTACACTTTCAATATATGGCTTGATAAAATCTAAGCTAGGGTGAAGGAGATATTGGGAGTTGAAGTCAATGCTTACAAACTTAAGGGCAGTAAGTGACCCGCTTATATAGTGGTTACATTTTGAGCTATATCTTAGGCAATTTCATAGATTTTTAGCTCAAAGTTTTCAGGAGTGTATATGTTTATGTTACAAGACTATTTGTAAAAATTTTGTGGCATTAGAATTCTAGGTTTGTGAGATATAAGGAAAATAGTGCTCGGGTGTCTCTAAGCTAGGATTTTAAGCACCTGCTAGGAGTTTTGAGATATCAGACGATCGGACGCAAATTCACGGTTGATTCTTTCTTGTGGTGAAACTTAAGAGGATCATCTACACTTTGATCTAAATTTTATAAAAACTAAATAATTGGATCAAGAGTTATTGAACTCTAAAGTTTAGCAAGAAATAAGTCCTTGCGGGGGAATAAAGTTTTGAAGGATTTTTGTGGAAATTTGAACCCTTTTTGTACAAACTTACTTGAATACGAGAGGGTTTATATATATATAACTTTTCTTTTGTGAGATTGTTGTATTATTTATCTTTTTTTTTATTAAGAACAAATTACCTGTTGGATTTTTGCCATCAAGTTTCAAATAAACTCTCCACAGCCAGGTATCGAGTGTATTCCCAGATAGAAGGCCACGTTATACGACAACGCATAGAAAACTTGTCTTGAAAATCTGATACGTATCTTGCAAATTAGATACATGTTGGAGATCCTATAGAACGCTGTCGTGTAGTAATACGACCAGTAGGTGAAAGAGGGAAGGAGTGATTATATTATAGAAGAGCTCAAATGAAAATATTAGAAAAAATTATCTTAGAAAAATAGATAATAGACAAGGAGGTAGTAAAAATTAAAAGGTGCTAATGCTGCCTTTTATAAAAAGAAATTCTACTTACTTTGTATAGCCATAAATATGGTAAAACAAAGTAGATTAGAAAGATAATTGGTATAGGCATGTTTAATAAGGAGTTAAGTGTAGGTTTTAGAGAACTTTACCTCAAAATTACAAGAGTTGATACCCGGAGAGGGCCGGTTAAGAACCTGGGTCGAAACCAGACCCCAGGGCACAAAACCGCGTGCCTACGGTGGATCCGGGGTCTTTTTGAAAATCGGAGAGTGGGGTTAGAAGACAAACTTGAGGAAGTCTGTATGTGTTTTGATTTTGAATGATTTGGATAAAAGTTGAGTTTGGAAGAGATTTGCAAAGTCAAAGTTATTTTGGGAGACTTTAGAGTTTGTGAAGTATATTGGGGTTTATATTTTTGAGGATTTTGTGAGATTGGTTACAGATCGTCAAGTGAAATTTTGTGGGTTTGTGCATACAGTTGTGCTTGTAAGGTGCTGTGAATTTGAGATTGATCTAACAGTTTGATCAAAGGTTATTAAAGTTTATGTGGGTCGGGGTTCTGGAATTGGATTGGGGTGAAATTTATGTGTGTGTGTAGAAGACTTAATTTCCTACATGCATGTGAAATTTGGAAGCAATTGAATGGTGCAAATAGGAGGTTTAGGCACTGGAATATTGGCATGAAGATTGGAGAAGGAGGCCGGCTGATACCCGAGCAAATTTGTAAGTTTTTCTTCTTCTTGGTAAGTTGGATCTTCTTCAAACTTGGTGTGTGTGTTGTTAACTTAATTGTTAAGGTGTATGAAAATTTTCAATCAAGATCAACGGTTTGTTTGGTAGTTATTGTGGTTCTAAAACTGCCTTAGAAATTGCTTAGGGCTTGGCTAGGATTTAGGGTTTAAGATTTTACTAGGGTTTGATTAGGATTTGGATTTAGGGTTTAATTAGGGTTTCATTAGGATTAGGATTTGATCAGGATTTGGATTTAGGATTTAGTTAGGGTTTCATTAGGGTTAGGATTTGATCAGGGTTTGACTTAGGATTTGATTAGGGTTTGATTAGGGTTTGACTAAGGTTTGACCAGGGTTTGAATTAGGGTTTCATTAGGGTTAGGATTTGATCAAGATTTGACTTAGGGTTTGATTAGGGTTTGACTAAGGTTTGACGAAGGTTTGAATTAGGATTTCATTAGGATTAGGGTTTGATTAGGGTTTGACTTAGGATTTGATTAGGATTTGACTAGGGTTTGATTAGGGTTTGACTAGGGTTTGACTTAGGGTTTGATTAGGATTTGACTAGGGTTTGACTTAGGGTTTGATTAGGATTTGACTAGGGTTTGACCAGGGTTTGACTTAGGATTTGACTAGGGTTTGAATAAGATATGATTTAAGGTTTTAAGATTCTATTTTTAGTATTTTTTAAATTTAGTATTTTATATATTATTTTCTATTATGATTATTGTATGACTCATTTATTCTTCTTTTATAATTTCTTTAAGATTGAATCAAGCTGAAAAATATTGTTAAGATTTAATAGAAGTTATTTAAGATTCTATTAGAATTGTTAGGATTTTATTGTGGCGTATTTCCTTTTTATCTTCCACAGCCAGGTGCCCGGAGCATTCTCAAGCAAGACTTCACGTATTACGACAACGCCACTATATAACTCTTAGATAGATAGTATATATATAGATAAGAGTGTAGTCTTCTTCACTCTTATAAATTCTTTTTTTGCTTTTAATCTAGTTCAAGAGTCATTATATTTTCTAGACTTTTGAAAATAGCCATTTTAATTTTTTTTTTAATCTATACACTTTCATATTTTTATGTTGTCATTTTTTTTAAACATAAAATTCATTGGTTTATATGTCTTTTTTCACTTTGTATCCTTAACAAATTGATAAGAATGGATTTTTTTTTTTTTTTTTTTTTTTTTTTTTTTTTGATGAGACATAAACATATTAGAAATTATAGATTATCCAATTCTAAAGTGATATTATTTCTAATTTTTTATTATTATTTATTCTTGAGTATTTTATTTTGTAATGAAAATAGACACTTTTTTTGTTTGTATTGTATTATCATAATAGAACTTGTTGAAATGAAGAGTGCAATGACACAAATGTAAAAACAAATGAGAGAGTTAATGCTCGCAATGCATCAATTCAATATACCACCACAAACAGCAACAAGATTAGAAGAAAGTGAAGATATAAACACAATTGGAATTGCTTTAAGCCATATCACTTCACCTACAATGGAACACCATTCAAACATCAAGAAATCAGAAATTAATTTTTTGAAAAAATTTGATAGCACAAGACTTAAGTTTTGAGGATTTATTAATAAAATATAATTGGTGGTTGAACTTCAACTTTAAAGTTATCCAATTCAAAGATCACAAGTCAAGTTTATTGAAACACTACTTTCAAGTTCTATTTTATCGTGATTTTTATCTTTTTTTAAATAATTTTATCCAATATTGGATAATTTGGAGGCATTTTTAGTGGAGTTTTTATCTATGTGTAGAAAACATGATGCAATTTGTATTGCAACCAATAAGATCTATATTTTACAAGAAAACAATTGATTAGTGATAACATATGCTTTACAATTTTGATAACTAGTGATTGATATTAAGTGGGATGATGTTGCATTTATTAGCCAATTTTTCTATGAATTATAATATGAGATAAAGAAATTGATGCTCAACTTATTCAATCCTCAAATATTAAGTTAAGTAATTGATTTTGCTGTGAAGTGTGATAATCAACATTTTGAATTTTGATTTGAGAATCACATAAGAAAATTCTAATATTATTATAATATAATGGCAACACTGATATCTTTTCAATACGTACATTTAAAAGTAGAAGATATGCAAAATGATGCTGTATGTTTTAAACCTCTTATTGAATAAGAAAAGACTTATTGTTATCAAAAAGAATTGTACTTATATTATGGAGAATTTAAGCACACTGCTCAACATTGTCCAAAAAAATCACGCAACTACAAAATGAGAAGTACGGTTGTTAAAGAAGACAATATGTCAAGAAATGAGTTTGTCCAGCTACAATAGGGACCATATAGTTGGAATCTTGTACAATTCCTAATAAAGGTCATATTTTCTAATCAGAATCCTCTCTTTATTGTATAATAGATGTATATTTGGGACCTAAAAATCACAAAGCCTCTGCTTTGCTAGATTCAAGAGTCTTAGTAAGTTTTTTAAATAAAAAATTTATTAAAAATCATAGAATACTTTCAATACAGAAAACTAAATCCATGTATGTAGAAATCATAGATGGTCATGTGTTGTCTTTCCTATGAATGTAATAATGGATGATAATAATAGTTATATAATCTTTAATATAATTAAATCTCTTTCTAATCTAATTATTTTAGATCTATTATGACTAAAAAAATATAATCCTTGAATAAACTAGATTTTTTGTAGACTTAATTTTTTTCAAAGCATTAATAAGAGTCCTATTAATCAAGTGAAAAGTCATAAGTCTAGTATATTGAAATCCATACTTGTAGGTACAAAAGCTTTTATGAATACAATAAAAGAATGATCACCTTTTGCTATTTATGCTACATCCATTTCTAATGGTGAAAAAACTTTAAATAGCATTCCAAATCAGTATTAAGATTATCAAGATATTTTTTAGAAAAAGAATGCAAATATTCTTTTGGAGCATCATCTATATGATTGCTCAATTGATCTTAAAGAAGAAACTCAATCTCCATTTGGACCAATCTATAATTTATCACAAAATGAATTGGCTAAATTCAAAAAATACATTAATAAAAACTTGGCCAAAAATTTCATATGCCATTCAAAATCTCCAATAAGAGCTCCTATCTTGTTTGTAAAGAAAAAAGATGGATCATTATGTATGTGTATAGATTATTGAGGGCTCAACAAAATTATCATAAAAAATAGATACTTTCTATCTTTGATATCTAGACTTTTTGATCAATTGAATCAAATTAAGATCTATATAAAAATAGATCAATGAAAAGCATACAACCTCGTATGCATCAAAAAAGGAGATGAATAAAAGACTGCATTTCAAATAAGGTATAGACATTTTAAATATAATGTTATGCCTTTTAGACTTACAAATGTACTAGTTGCTTTTCAACATCTTATAAATGACGTTTTTTGTGAGTTTCTTCATGATTTTGTTGTCTGCTATTTACACAATATTTTGAGCTATTCTAAGAACACAAAAGAACATAAATTTTATGTTTGTCTTGTGTTACAAAAACTTAAAAATATAGGATTATATGCCAAGATAGAAAAGTGTATATTTCACATTATTCAAGTTGATTTTTTAGGATATATTTTATTTTATATAATCAAATAATTCAATTATTTTCCATATATAATCAAAATGGCACTACATGCTAATCTTAAAATGCATCTCATGGATATAATAATTACTTATTTGTATGGTTCTTTTGATGCAGATATATACATGCAAATACCACTGGGAATAAATACAAGAAACTTACATAGCCTTGTTTTAGAACAACACTGTGGTAACAAATTATAAAGGACCTTGTATGATTTGAAATAATTCGGAGGCATATGGTATCAGTGCTTGAAAGATTATTTAATTGCAAATACTTTTGTAAGTGATCTATTGATCTTTTGTCTTTTTATCAAATGAAACAAAAGTGGATTTGTCATCATTATAATATATATTGATGACCTTAACCATGTGGATATTAAATCTACATGTGTTATTATTATTAACCTCTTTATTTGTGAATTTGAAATGAAAATGGTAGGAAAAATCATTTTTTGTATTGGTCTCCAAGTTGTATATATAAATGTTAATAGCATTTTTTTTAATCAATTAGTTTATATTAAATAAATCTTATAGAGATTCAATATGATTGATACATATCTACTTTCAACACCAATAGTTGGTCATGGCCATGATAGGGATGATCTCTATTACCCTTGCAAAGAAGAGAAGGAACCACTTGATAAACAGTATCCATACCTTGAAATGATTGGAGCACTTTTATATTTGGCCACATCTACAAGACCAAAAATTGTATTTGCAATTAATATTCTTGTAAGACACAAAATACATCCAATACTACGACATTGGAATGGCATTAAGTACCTCTTAAAAGACATTGAGGACTTAGAATTATATTATTTAAGATCTATAGATCGCAAATTGGTTGGATATGTTGATGTTGGCTATAAATCTGATCCTACAATCGGGATATGTTTTCTTGCAATATGGAACTATAATATTTTAAAAGTCAATGAAATAAACTATAACCGTAACATCATTCAACCATGCAAAAATTATTATCTTACATAAAGTATCTCGAGAATGTGTCTAATTACGATCAATTGATAAGTTCATCCAAACAACTTGTAGGCTTTTGTATAATGATTCTCCAACTGTCTTATATGAAAACAATAGCACTTGTATTGCATTGATGCAAGTTGGTTTCATCAAAGGCAATAGGACAAAATATGTAGATCCAAAATATTTTAATTACAACCATGACTTTGTAACCAAATGGATGCTTGAAATCAAAAAAATAACATTTGCAAATAACCTTGGTAATCTCTTTATCAAGGCTCTTCCATTATACATCCATCGTTGCCTTGTCTATGGCATTGATATGCGGCGACTTGTTTTTCTTGAGCAAGAGAATTAGTGAGTGTATTAACAAAGAGACTGCTCATTCTAATTGGACATCCCTTTTTCATCCAATGGGAAAAAGGAGGGGTTTGAATGGACTTGGTGCTTGTATCATGAGTTGAGGAAATGCTGCCTTCTCACATGGTGCATCAATTGCCTTTGGTGGTATGGCATGGGAAACCATGAAGCAAGAATAGTTTGGGCAATGTGGGAGCAACTGTGTTTACTTTGCTGGGTTTCTGGGTGGATGAAAAGGTCATGACAGAAGTCAACAGTCTGAGGATTGATTCACCCATTTTTTGTTTTCAGTTTCCTTGTTTCAAATAAGAAAAGTTGGTATACTGCAACTTACAATGCTGTTTTCCTTGTGATGATGGGATGACTTTGCTTGGAGTCAAAAGGTGAAGTCACATGGCAGATGTTCTTTTCATGGTTATTGAAAAAAATTGATAGACTCAAATTATTGTCAGAGACGTGAGATCTTTCCAATGAATTGTTTTGCTGTGTGGGATTGTATTAGAGTTTTTTTTTTTTTTTTTTTTTTTTTTAAATTAAATTATTATTCAAGATAATTTCAGTTCCTGCATTGGGTTGAATTTCAGTTACATGGCATTTAAATTGTTAAATTCACAGCATAAATGGATTTGTTCAGCAGTGATTTTGAATGTATCTCTGGACAAGTTATCAATACACAAGAAGCAATATAACTTCATGCTTGGATCCCAATTTTTTTCCTTTTCATTTTTCTAAAAAGAACTCAGATGAAATTTTCATTTTTTCTATTCCTATTTTTCTCAATAAAAACTTTAAACAATTCTCTACATATATTTTTAGTTTTTAGAGAATACCAATGAAAAATTGCATGCACTCCATTTGTGTCAAATAATTTTTTTGGATACACTCTGATTTGGAACAACCATCAGTCATACCAAGTTTTACTATTCAATGCAGTTCTGTTGGATAGATATTGAACATTTTTCTGCATGTGTATAATGTGGAAACATTTCCAATTCTCTGCTTAATAAAATGCTGAGAATTAAAAAATTATAAAAAATTATAAAAGTTACAGTAAACTCAAACAATCAATATACAACTTAAAATGTGATTGTTTGGGAACCTTGAACATGTATTCTGAAAACATCACATTGAAATGTCTGTACATTCTATTTTTGTTTTTGTTTTTATATATTTTTTAATATATGTATTGGTAGAGAGAAGGTTGTATATCACCAGAATCAGTTGCTTCCTTCTTTTTCTTTTTCTTTTCCTTTTCTAGATTTTTTAAAGAGGTAATCTATATGACAGTCAAATGAAAATGTGCATGTGGTATATGTGTGTATGCACTTTCCAAATCAGGAATGCACCATAGGGTCATTTTCCCCTAGTTAAAAAACATGAGAGACAAGTGGGTTCCTTCCTCCAAGACATAGTAGAGTGAAAGTTTTTAATTTTCTTCAATCCCTTTCAAAAATAAAAATGAATAAAAATATATATTTTTAAAAATGGACGACTATAATACTCTGCAGAAGACACATGAAACGTGCCTAACAGAATGCCTCCTTAGATGTGGACATGGCGGCGCCACCTTCCACCATTCATGGGCATCAAAAAATGAAAACCAACTGCCCTGTTTATGAACAAATACAAGCTCACATCCAACTTTCAGATTCTTTGTCCCTTATCATTAGATTCTCACTTCTCCACAGCCAAATTTCAACTTCATGACTTGCACACATCATCTGGTTTTGGGATACTAAGTACTGATCAAATCCTTGTGAATGGATGAAAATATTGCTGAGACCTTTTTTTCAAGCTTGATGAGGCTTCTATCCCCTTCATTTGTGGGCTACACAAAATTCCAACTTGGGCCCTCAGACCACTGATCTTTTTCATCCCATGTCCTTCATCCGTCCATGATTTTGGATGAGCCTAGGTCTAGCACCCCTCAACCCCGAGTCTCTTCTTCTTTTTTCTTTCTTTCTTTCTTTTTTTTTTTTTTTTTTTTTGAGTGGGGGCAACTGGGGATGAATTACCCATGAATTACCCATTTTCCATGCTTTGAACAGAATGGAGTTCTATGGCTTCCTCCAAGTACACCTCGTAATAATTATACCTTGAGATCTTCATTCTCTAGCATGAATGAATGTCGCACTACTACATTCATGGTTCCACAAACTCTTGTGGATATTATAAATGAAACTGTCGTGCTCCCCAAACCTCTCCTTATCAGAATCCATGAAACTCTCCTGATGTATCAGTACTACTCCATGGGCTGTCTGTGGTAAACCCTCCCCACTTTCTGACATATCACAGACAGACCCAGTCCAAGCTGCAGGGCGTAGGACAGCAATTGGTGGCCAGAGAGGAAAAGATAAACAATAAAAAACCACCACAATAATTGGGTGAAGTGTCAACAAATTTGACGCAGACTTTCCGAGGGCCCAGCCCTTGTTCCATCCAACTCGGAGACGTGAAGCCATAGAACTCCATTCGTTCAAAGCATGGAAAATGGGTTGTGCAGGGAAGAGGAAAGGAGGGATGGATTTAAAAATAAATAAAAAAACACACACACACACACACAGAAGAGAAAGAGGCTAGACCCTAGAGGTGGTGGTGTCGGTATGGGTGAGGTGCCCCCACCCCCGAACTAGCTTGGGTTTGGGTTTGGGTTTGGAGTCAGGCTCGACATTACACTCGAATGGAGGAGTGGGACCACCGAGCCACAGTTTTCTGCAGCTGAAGTGTTTGAAAAGTTCTGTAGGAGAATGTCAACATTTAGGGCTGTGTATTATCAACCAACAGTTACAGCTGAATTCACTTGTAATTGATACATAAACTAGTGTGTTCATTGTTCAGAACATCTCGGAAAAATGTTTTGTTCTGTTTTTGTTTTTTGTTTTTTGTTTTTTTTCCAGACAGTATTCTAAACATAAACTTTGGGTTGTTTTAGGGCTATTTGCTTGTTTATGTAATAATTCAGGGTTAATTTTAAGTTTAGATGAACGTGATATAAGCTTTTATCCTTATTTAAAATCACATATATATATATATATATATATATATACACACTTTCATATTTTAATTTAACACATATCAGCCCTCCTTTTGCAATCTCGTGTTTTACTGCCTTCTGCCTTGTTTTGTTTTTCTTTCATTTTTCTATCACTTTTCTTTATGAAGAAAGTTCCTCTGAAACCAAGCAGTAGTAATCCGAAGGGCAAGTCAATTTCTCATCCAGTGGACCCATGTCTCGAAGCGAGTTAAAACCTCAAAATGCATCATGTTTGTACTAATGCAACAATTACCAACATAGTGTCTGTAATGCCAGCTGTATACAAGTAGGATTCAAATTTTATTATGTGTGAGGAAGCTATTCCATTTGTGACATCAAATAAGATTGAAAACGTTGAGTGAACGAGTACTAGTTGCTCTCAACAGAGATAATTTTGATATTACTGAAAATTTGTTCTTTGTTATGAAGACAGGAAGAGATTGGAGGCAACCTTGTGCCATTAACATTGGATGTATCTTCATTAAAATTTTCCATAAATTCCGGTTTATTTTACTTCTCCTCTGTAAGCAACTAGTATCATTAGGTGGATTTCACAGTGACAAATACATCATTGATCTCCTATTTCTCTGAAAATTATCTACCTTCCAATTCTTGTCATCTGATGCACTGTTGATATGCAAAATAAAGAGTTCCCACTGCCAGGTACCTACCAGGTGGCGAGTTTATTTCCCCCCACCCTGTGTCTGGGTGGGCATGCACCTCCCTCTACCCCTGGGCCCTGAATATGAAAGGCATGTGGAGGAGGTAAGGGAGGTGGGGGCGAGTAGGTAGTGGTCAACAAGCGGATCTATCGTATATATTCTCGCACACCAGGCGAGACAATTGGCTTTGTGGGTGGGAGGAAAAAAGCAACTGCAGGGTTGGAAGAGGGTAAGGGTGGGTAGGGGTCGTGGGGGATGGGGAGCCTGAGGCTGCATTAAGCTGGAGAGTCGAGGACTGCCACGTGGTCACCCTTGAGTGCTCCACCCAATGAATGTGTGCCACGCCATGGCATAAATGCACGTCCGGCTGTAAAGGAGGAGGCAAATAATGAAGGGCTGGTCCGAGATCGGAGGACGCAATTGAACCCGGTCAGCGTGGCCTACTGCTGGACCCGTCCCCATGCCAGCTTGGAAGCTTGTGCTGGTGGACCAGTGGGAGACGACGTCCTCCATTGGGGCAGATCTTGGATGGAGTATACAAGGTTGCTGATTATTAGTTGTACTCGTGGCTGATTGACGAAAATGACAAAAATGCGGGTCGGGAAGATAGAAGACTGGATATACAGGGCGGGATTTGTTGGGGAGTGTGATATACCGTTCCCATTTCTTTTTCTTTCTCTTTTCTTAAAAGTTAAAAGTTAAAAGTTGGTCTCAGTGGCGCAGCTTGTTGGGACGAAGAAGAGAACTTGGCAAGACCTTTAGACTAGGTGATAGCAGAGAGTTTAAACTGTAAATTTTCTTTTTACCCGCAGCTCAAATTCCAATGTATCCAACTTACTGGCTACCTCTTCCAAGGCACTAGGAGCAAGATGGGTGTTTTTTTTTTTTTAATTTAAAATTTTTAAAATTTTGGAATCTTGACTTTACAAGTGGCATCTCCAAAGAGGAGGGATCTTCTTTTCATCCTTCTCCTCCTTTTAGCATTCAGGTCTTCCCAATTTCAACACTCTTGTGCATGGCCTTTTGGATCCACTCAAGGCTCCTGAGCTTGTTTAGTTGCCCAAAGGGCCTTGCTGATTTGACTGGATGTGAGTCAAAGCTTTTTAATATGTGAATGAAACAAAGCTTGCAAAACATAGTCTATGTGGTGGTGGTGGTGGTAAAGGAAGCCTGGTCAGGCTTGGTGGGAATTGAACCATGGCCAAATTAGAGTTTCAGGAGTCCCATCCAAGGTCACAAGGGTGATCAAGTCAAACAAGAGCATGAATACAGACATCCGTTCATTGTACTTGCTCCTAGTACCATCAATCACCCCACCCCCACTTCCACAGAAAGGAGGGGATTGAAAGACTCTAACTTCTCATTGATTAGCTCATGCTGTTCCTGCCAGCATGCTTGCAGGATTGTACCCCTCCGTGACTCTTGCCAATGGTGATGGTGGGCTTTTCCTTTGTTTAATGTTGGTGGAATTTGCCAAATTTAGGCACCGTTTCCGAGTGGAATGGTCTTCAGCCATGTCTCCAGGGTAACAGCATTGTGAAAAATTAAGTGATGAGCCTCATCGCAAGTTTTTCTCCACCAGTTGCATCAGCGCTTCCAACAAACGTCGCTACTTCAAATTGCGTTGAAGCTTGAGGGGAGATGGTGTGAGCTGTGGTGAATGTGACGAAGATTGCAGCCTTTTGCCTGCATATCCAGCATTTTTGTTAGAAGAACAAACATCAGAACACAATTCGGAGATGACACAACAACGGTTGAACACATGTTAGATTCAGTCACGTAGTTGCAATTCCATGGAGTTTGTTGAGTTCTTTATTGAGCTCTGTGAATTTATGTTTCTCAACCTACTTCGAAACTTCCACAACGTAAACGACCACACGTCTAGATAATCAGCATCTTACAAGTCTAAATAATATTAGAGAATTCTGCTACTGCATTCTCAAATAACAGAGAACAGAAAAAAGAAAAAAATAACTGCACAAAAGAAGTTTGAGGCGGCTAGAGAGAAGTGGTTGAACATCATTTGCTCCTCCTCCGCACATCATTTGCCCAAATTTTGCCGCAGTTTCTCATACGTGTTGATTGCATTGTGCATCCGGAATAAGACACATGCTCGTCGTGGCAAAATCATAAATTCAGAGAGCAAGTGTGGTCGCTGATCGCCATGGCAGTAGAGCATTGTGTTTTAAATCTCCGTAAACCTCTGCAATCAACGCAGTCCGCAATCATGTGTGTCAAAATCATACCGTCAAGATTAGTCTGGATTACAGTGCAAGCTAGCCTGAAGCTCTTCTGAAGACAATCAACATGCGGTCATGGCTGCTTCACTCCGACTCCTGCTGAGACTTGCAGTGCAAAAGAAACCGAGAGTCCAATTCACCTTTTCGTGCTTCGAAGTTCAATTATTCAATCTATGCGGGCAACAGTAAGTCCATTCAATTTGAAAGCCAAGATCATCGAAATCCAGCAACCACATCAGTAGTGTGCAAAATGATTATGGAAGATCCCTGGCGTGGGGCATGCATCTGAGAGGTGCAAGTTATTGAATGGCAAGGTGCAGTCTCAGCATTGCAATGCGAAGCACAGCTCTAGTAGAGCTCCGATTGGCATAGCAACTTCATCTGGAGTATACGCTTTCGCTTATCTGTGATCGATTCTCCCTTCTGTTGGGGTCTCTCCTTTTTCTGATCAATTGCGGCAACCTGCTCATCAGATGGGTTGCGATGGTCGGCGAATCTGCGAACCATCTTCCAACGCCGTTCAATAATAACTGAATTTTAGTTTCAAGTTTCAAGTATCTGAAACCTATGACATAAAACATCTAGCTATTTCAAGCATAGAATGAAACCATTAAAAAGTTGCTCGGAATGCAGTTAATTCTCGCACATCGCTAAAGTCTATCGTTAAGGGTTCAGTAATGTGTGAGAATGAACAAGTTTTAAGCATTGACAAAACCAAGTTTATGGAGTTTAAGGTCATAAACTTCAAACTCTATACATTGCTTTCAAAACCAACCAACTTGTCTGATGCGGTAATTATTTGTAATAAAATTGTCAATATTTGAATATAACATTACATTTGAAGCAATTGTAAATTATTAACTTCCAATATAAAAGAAATTATGCTTTGTATGAATGGTTGTTATCATAAAGACCATATAAAGTAAAAAGTAAATTAAAATGATATTTAAATTTAGCCAATAGTGGTTTTTTTTATAAATTTTAACTAATATTAGAATTTAAAAAATATGTTTTTATTAAATATTTTTCTAATGATTTAAGGATGTTACTAATACCACCATAATTTTTGCTATTGCCACTAAAACTTACCATCCACCATATGCCATCACAATTTTTACTAATGCCACTATAAACTACTTTAAACTTATGTTGTACACCTCAATTCACTTTATAGAATATACTTTATGGATGTGTATTTTAGTGTTTGATAAAGTGCATTGTGGTGTGCAACACAAGTTTAAGACAATTTATGGTGGCATTAGCAAAAATTATAATTGTATGTGGTGGATGGCAAGTTGTGGTGGTGGTAGCAAAAATTGTGGTAGAATTAGCAACATCTTATTTTATACAAAAAAGAGTATATACATATATATATATATATATATATATATAATATCTTTTATTAATTTTTAAATAAAATAAAAAAAATCTAATTTCTATAATTAAGAATATAATTTCTAGATGATAATTTTTTATAATTTTTTTTATAATTTATATTTAATTTTATTTAATTATTAAAATTTTAATTAATAATATAAATGCTTCAAGTTTCATAATCCATCATGGTAGAGTTTTCTTTATCTTAACCGCCCTTATAACCAATTGGAATTTAAAAAAGAAACTCAAATCAATTAATTTCATCTTGTTAGTATATTCAATAAAATTATTGATTGATAATTTAAAATATCTTACAATCTAGAAGCTATATATTATTCAGTTATATTATTATTTATAAATTTATAATACTAAAAATATTTATTTAATAATAGAAATTCAATTTAAGCTATGTCACTCTTTATAAATTTTTAAAGTTTTATATTTTATATATTTTTAAAATATTCAAATATTACTCATGTAGAAGTTTCAATACAATTTTTGCACTAAGATTGATTTTATAGTTTTCTTAATAATTTTTTAATCATAATGGTTCATTCAATATTAAATAATAATCTTTAAAATAATTTTTGTTTAAAATATTTATTTATGGTTGTTAAAACTTTACTTATTTATTTCTAAATTTTAGATTTTTATAAAATTAGATGTATAATTGGTTATCCAATGTGTATCCTTATGCCATTATTTTTTTAAAAAGCTATTTTATATACTGAGTTTTTTGTATTCTATATGTAAGGAATAATTAGCAATAGTTTTGATATTCTTGCTTGAATAATGTTTTCTTTTCTTGCCTATTTGAAGTTCTTTACAATATAATAAATATGCTTTTATAACTTTGAGTAAACCATTTCAAATCATGATAGATAAAAAGTAATATATTTAGCTATAAAGATATGTCTAACTACATAAAATTTTAAAAATTTCAAAAATCAAAATAAAAATTCTAATTATTACCTTAGCTTTATTAAATAGTAATTGAATTGTTTAGAAAAAATAAATATAAATAGAAATTAATGCTCTTATTAAATATCTCTTAGTTGATACAAACATTCATTTTTTTGACATTCTATTATAATTTTTTTATAAAAATCTAATTGAAGTATATATATATATACATATATATTTTAAAAAATATTTCTTAATAATTAAATAATTTTTTGATGTTTATCTATATATCTAAAAACATTAGATTAAATTTATAATTATAATATTTTGGCATGAATATTTTATGTTGAATTTAAAAACATAATTGACCTATGATTTTTCAATAATTTTTTGTCTTTAACTTTAAAAAACAAAAAAATAAAAAATTTAATAATATCATAGAAAATGATTCTTTTTTAAAGATATATTTAAAATAAATTAAATACAATCTATTTTAATGGTATGCTAATAAATTTTAAAGAATAATTTTTTATTCCATCTAAATATGATATTTTATAATTAATTAGATGTTTAATGCATTGTGTAATTTATTTATTGTTAAATATCTTTATATAAACTAGACAAGCTTTCTATTAAACCTCCTAGGATGTATCATTTTCAAACATTCTTTCTACAAGGTATTTTAATTAAATGTAATGATAAAAATGAGAAAAAAAATTTGTTTTATTTATTTATTTTCCTTCTTTAACCAACCTGACTTGTTCTTTGCTAATTTTTTAAAAAAGATTATAAAACTTGTAATCAAAATATAAAATGTGTCCTATTATTTCTCTATCTTATGTCTTGGATTTCTTTTAAAACTTTTTTCTTCCAAAAACTATTTAAATTATATATCTAACCATTAATTTGAGGGTGGAAATTTTTTAGATTATAATGCTTATAAAAGGAAAATCACATCAACACATGTCTTTGATGATTTCATAATCCTAAAAATAATTGATATAACATTAAAAAAAATATAAAAGTATTTAAATTATATTAAACTGAATGTATTTTCTTATCTATTATTACTTGACTATTTGATAATTATACTTAAAGAATAATAATTATCAAATTCTACATGTCTTTTTAAATCTATTTAAGAATTATTTTATATCCAAAAAATCTTATTGTTCCAATTAAACAATCTATCTTCAATTCTTTCTAATATGTTTATGTCTTATCAAAAAAATCTATTCAATATTTTTTGGCTAAGATATTTACATCATATTTTATTAGTTTTTTCTTATTAATTTTATTTGTGGTATATACATTGATTATTTTAAATATTTTAATAAAAATAAAATTTTTGTTAAAAAGAATCAACAATGTTTTATTATCTAATATTAATTCAATATGAAAATCATATTTTTAAAAGAAAGATTTTAAATAGATTAGATATCTTACAATCTTAAATTTTTTTCTTATCTATTATAAAAAAATACAAAAAAAATTATCTTATGTCTAAAAAAAATCAAACTTCTATTTGTAGAAACTAAGGCATTTATTCAAGCTGCAAGAGAAAGAAATTTATTTGTTATTTATGCAATACCAAGTCCTTATTCAAATAGAGATTGGAGTGGAATCTTAGATCAATATAAAAATCTCTCAAGATATATTTGAAAAAAAAAATGATGATATATTGTCTAAATATCAACCTTATGATTATATAGTTGATCTTTAAGAAAGAGTTCAACCATCTTTTGATTCAATTTACAACTTATTACAAAATAAACTTATTGCTTTAAAAAAATATATTGATAAAAATCTTGCAAAGAATTTCATCCAATATTTAAAATTTCCTATAAGTGTGTCAATTTTCTTTGTTGAAAAAAAAAGATAGATGCTTACAAATTCATATAGATTATTATAGATTCAACAAATTAACCATCAAGAAGTGTTATTCTTTGCCTTTGATATTGATATTTTTTGACCAATTGAGTGAAGCTAAGATCTATATTAAAATATATTTGAAATGAGCTTATAATTTGGTATATATTAAAGAAGAAAATAAATAGAAGACTTCTTTCTAAACTAAATACAACCATGGCAGTTATTTGGTGAAAGGTTAAGTAAAGACCAAAATGTATAGAAACAAATTAAGTAAAAAATCAATACATTTGTTTTGAAAAAACTATTGCTAATAAATTGAACATAATTAAAAAAATTATATTTTATATTTTCTTTTATATAAAAAGGCTTTTATTTATATTGTAAGGTGATAAGAAAAAAAAATTTAGGTAAGATAAGTAGAAAAAAATACAATTAATTCTAGAATAAAATTAAGAATAGATACTTAAAAAAATTATCATAAATTAAGTTGTATTAATACTTAAAAAGGACTATTTATAAGAAAAGATTGAAATCAAATCTTAAAGTATAAAAATAGGCATCCATAGTTTAAAAAAAAAAAAAATTAAAGAATAAGGAGTGAAGTTAGGAAAAAGTTTTTAAAGCTTCTTAAAAGTGTAAGATTTTAAGGATTTTGATACAAAAAAGCTTTTCAATGAGGGAAGAAAAAAAATGCAGTAAAGTTTATAATATATATTTTCAAATGGAGTAAAGTTTAATGTAATTTTTAGCTATTTTTTTAAAAATTTAAATTTAATCTACAATTGAATTTTTATAAATAATTGTGGATACAAGCAAGAAACTAAATTCTTAATTTTGGTATGATTCCAATAATTAAACTATAAGATATTAGACTTCATATATAAAAAAATATTAGAAAAGAAAAATTTGAGGTTAGTTGCTCATTCTTTGATATTTGAAGCTTGAAACATTTGATGAAGAAAAATTTAAAGATATTAATAAAAAAAACATGACATCAAAGCCACATACAAAGTTGGAGCAAAATTTAATGGCTAAGTTATAAGATTTGGCTATTAGAATTTTTCATCAATCTTGGAATTGGAAGCCAAGTATTATTAGTGGAGGTTTTTTTGCACCATCTTATATTTTATAGATTAGATATTTTTTAAAACCTATTAGTTTATATAAGATTTATATATCTAATAATGTATTAAATTTTTAATTGATCTAATAATAATATTAGGAATTATAGGCTATTTAAGTTTGTTGCTTGAAATTTGTAGTTTATTTATAATTTTTTAGGATTTTGCAAAGATATGATTAGGATTTTTAATTTTTTTTTTAGAATTTAATAAATATTTTATAGGATTTTTTAAGATATTTTTTAGCATTTTTTAAGATTTGGAATTTTCTTAAGGTTTGTTTAGGAATTATTATAGTTTCTTTTAGAATTTCTTTAATATTTGCTTAAGATTTATTTAGAGTTTGAATTTGATTTTTCAAAATTAGCTTAGGATTTTTTTAAAGATTTTTGCTTAGAATTATTAGAATTTTCTTAGGTTTTTTTTAAGAATTTTTTAAGATTTAGTTGAAGTTTGTTTAGGATTTGATAGGATTTAGAATTTAGAATTGATAGGATTTAGGATTATTCAAATTTAGAACTTCTAAGAAGATTATGATTGGCAAGAAGGGTATTTCTAAACACCTTATTCTTTATAGATTATAAGAAAATTATAGATCTTAGATAATTTTCCTCCATAACTAGATGCTTAGTACATTTTCAAGCCATTTTTTATATAATACATCAATGTCCTATTTCCAAATAATTTGTATAATCTTATATTTTGAAAATCTATGTAGGATAATTTCAAAGAAAGAGAGTGAGAATATAAGAGAGAGAGAGAGAGAGAGAGAGAGAGAGAGAGAGAGAGAGAAGAATGAGTCATTGATTATGTTATTTAATTTTTCTTCTAAGCATTTTTTATAGTTTTTTTTTGTACTATATTAATCAAATAAGAGTGGATTCTTTTTTGGATTTGTTTTTGTTTCAAAGGTGTTTCTAATTGAAAGTTAAGTTTATTGGAAGCACTTTGACCTATATTGTGATTTGTATAGAAATTGGAAGGATATAATTTTGTAAATATTTTCTACCACTTTTCTATTATATTTTCTTAAGGTGCAAAGTCCATTCTATGTGAAGTCATTTGGATCTACCTTTAACTTGTCTACAATTCTAAAATAAACAAAAAATAAAATAAAATGTATTGATGTGGTTGTAATCCTTACTAGACAATAAACTTTGCAATTATACATAAAAGAAGGGTCTACTATGGTTGGATCTAAGGACTCTTATAGATTATTTAGCATAGCTAGCTATAGATCTTTTTGTAAGACAAAGGTAGTTTTGATCGCTGGATATATAGATTGTTTAATGACACAATTTATAATAAATAGATTTCATCTATTCTAATTCTTTTATCTTTTAGTATTTGAAATATGTACTAAAATTATTTTAAATTGTCTTATCTAAAAATCCAATCTTTATCTAAATAAGATTTTAGATTATAAGGAGGAATTTTGTCCATTGGTGAGAAACTTGTGTAAGAATGAAATTCCATATGTGGTGGTTTAATGGAAGTAGAAGATATTTAGTTTTTTCTTTTTTTTAAAGTAGCCATCTATTAGCTTTCTTGCATCATAGATCTTTGATTTGATAAATTTATCCATTGTAAAATTTAATTATCTTATTTTTAAAAATTATTATTATAATTAAATATATATTTTTTATTTTAAAAGAAATAATTAAATATAGAATAAAATTTATTTAAATGGTTGTATTTGAAGTTTTTGATTATAAGTTGTTATGCTTTGTATATATTCTTCTAAATCTTTAAGCTAATTAAAAATTTGGATGATGACTTTATTATCTAATAAAAATTAAAAGACCATTTATCAAAGCCTTTGAATAGTTGTATAAGATGACATTTGTATTGTATAATATTTTTTTTTAAAAGAAGTTTTATTATGAATGATTTTAAAATCCATTATATCAATAAGATATTTAAGACAATTTTTGAGTCTATTAAGTAAAGTCCTCCATTTTGTATTAAAAATTGGAAATTTGCTACAAAATTCAAGCTTGAATATCAATATCTTTTTTAATCCAAAAGAAGTTCTTAAAAAAAATAATTAATAGATTTTATAGCTTAAATAATTTTATTCCAAACTATAATAAAGTAATAACTGAGATGATTATGATATAATTAATAATTATAATATTACCAATAAGATTAAATTTTATAGAATATCAATATTTTAATTTATTTTAGATATAATTTATTAAAAAATTATTTATAGAAGAGTCTATGTTGAGTCTAAATGAAATTCCTAATAGAAGATTGAATTTTCTTTGTATTATCCAATTCTATAAGTATTTGTTGGTCTATAGTGGTTTAGAGGCACAAGTGCACTACAATACTATTGACTTTGGTCAATTTATATACAACCTTGATGAAGTATTAAAAAAATTTAAGATTAAAAAAAAAAGAGGCATTTTTTTAGTATGATTTAAAAAAAAAGTCTCATCTAATTTGTACCATTTAATTTAATTTAATTTAATTTTTATTAATTCTATTAACATATTTAAAACTATGTATTCTATTTTAATATAGTTTTTTTTTCTAATTATGTCAAAGAATTTTTTAAAATATATATTTCTTTTGGCTATCCATTTAATTCTAGGCTTTGCTTGTTGTCAATTTGCTTTATGTTAGTCAATAGTATTTAGAGTGTCTTGGTGATGTAATTCTTAAATTATTTGGTTTTGAGGATTTTTTTTGTAATTTGATATAAGTATCTTGTAATAGACTCTTCTATTTGTGCTCTTCTTTTTATATTCTCTTGCTCTAATCATATAATAATGTCAATAGTATCAAATGGCAATTATAAATTTTATTGCAAAAGAGGCATTACTAAGGTTGTTCCATATTTCTTGCATTGAATTTTTTATTATATATTTTTTTTAAAAAATCTAATATTTAATTTATAGCTTGTAAGAGGACAAGAAGAAAGAGATAGAATAATTAAGAAGATAGTTGGTAAGTGGTCTAAAAGAGGTGATTCTTCTTTGATTTAATATTCTAATACTTTGTCTTAATAAAAACATATGCATTGAAATATAAAAATAATTCAATCAAGTAAAAATTTTAATTTGTTTTTTTTATTTTTTTATTTTTTATATTAGTATAAAAAAATCTAATCAAGTTGTCTAAAGAAAAATAATCTTGGAGGTTGAGGTGGCCTTTTAATCCCTCATATTCTAGTCATTCCATATTAAACAAGTATTGAGTCATATTCCAATCTCCACCTATTATATAGCCAAAATTGTTTAGAAGTAAAGTTTGGAGGTCTTTCTATAAGTTGTTCAAATTTTTGTCTTATTAGAGGCATTTATATTAGTAATATCATATTTTTCCAAAGAAATGGTTTCTAAGTTGAGCCAAAGAATTCTATTTTCTAAATGAGAACCAACATATGAAGTTAAGTATGGATTAAAGGAGTTAATAAGAACACATATTTTATTTGTATTGGTTGTATTTTTAAGTTGATTTTATCCTAATGATGCTTCTAAGATATGAAATTTTAGTACTTTCTACAACTTTTGTTCTAACTCCTTTGCATTGATTCTATATAATTTCCATTCTTATAGAAAGTGAATGCTATAAGGAAGATGGAAAAACTTGATGTAGTTTTTAACCTAAGATATTTTGGAGGGATTTTTAAGTCATTCCACATTGAATGATAAGATGTTTAATTTTATATGCAAGAATTTAAGTAAAGAATAATTAATATCCAATTATTGTTGTCTCAATTGTGTAGGCTAAAAGAAATTAGAGTTAAGTTTGTAGTATCATCTTAAATGAAATAATAGCAAGGTCTATTGTATTGGCTTGAATTTTTTTTCTTGCTTAATATAAAAATCAACTAATTTATCTTATTTAGATAATGTTGATAGAACAACATGTGATCTTAGGTGCAAAGAAGAGCAAGGATTTTAGAATTGAGATTCTAAAATTTAAAATAGTATATATTCTAAAAATAGTATATATTTTACTTATAGAATTGTATTGGTTGGATAGAGGCAGGTTGTAGAATCAAGATTGATGTGGATGCTAAATTGGTTGTATTAAATTGTAGTGAACTGTTTTGGATCTAATGAATGATTGATGCTAATCTTGGTGCCAAATAAGAAAAGCCAAGTGTTGGATTTGAGAGGATATTTTTAGGAAATGAATAGGAGGTTCAAGGCTTCATTCAAGCCAATTGTATCTATGGAAGGAGGTGAATTGGATATGCATTACTTTGTACGACATGTTTTTTAAATAGCCAAGTTGATTGATGCAATTTTAGAATTATGTCCAAGATTTGGTTTGTCTTATATTATCTTATCAAAGAGATTATCTTAGACCTTAGCTAACATGTGTATGACTTAGCATTCTAGTTTGGATGTGGCTGAAGATAAGCTTACTAGCGGGATTGGATATTCATCTTTTAATTTCAAGTTCTAATTATAAATAGTTAATACATGGAACTAGTTTTGCTTCATTATTATTTTTATATTTTGATAGTAAAGAGCTTGTATGTGGAAAAAAATCTACATCACAATTAATCACAATCCTTGATTCAAGATAGCTTATAAATATGGCACAATCTTATTGGTGGTGATTTTATTATGTATTTTTGGTGGTTGATATATTGAGACCAACTTAGTGGTTGGATTGTACAAGAATATGTGAAATAAGGAACAAATTTTTGACAATAATTCACATTTGAGTTAATAATTAAATTACAACTAGGATAAAAATCCTACATATATATTGTTGTTGTATAATTGATTAAGGAGCTAATTGTGAATTTTGTTGATGAACTATTGAAGATGGTGTCAATATTAGATGTATTTAAGGATATTAAAATTAGCCTCTAGCTAGTAATATTTTTTATTTGTTGATGTTGTTATGTCTAAGCCATATTACTAAGTGGGATATCTCATATAAAATATAATAATTTTATATTTAATTGGAAAAAAACCTCTAAAGAAGGTTGATGATAATAGAATAAAGAATTGTAATTTTATAATCCTTGTATGAGCATGCTTAGGTTAGATTGATTGCTAGAATCTTACTTCATATTGGATTTTTTAATTATTGAAGATATGGTTGTGCCAAAGAGGACTACTTCTAATATGTCTAATTAGCTTTAGTTGCTAAGTGTTGCAGATGTATCAACTTCAATTAAAGTATTTATGGCTATTGCATCAATTGTTGTAATAAATTTGACTTCAATTAATTAAAATAAAGCTACTGTGTTAGATTTGGCTCCTATTGAATGTGGTTGTGGATGGAATCTAATTCTTTTTGTGGTATAGATTCTTTATAAGAATGACAATATTAGTACATGGCTATTTATAGATCTGATAAATTATTTGCCATACCTACGTCCTAAAGTTCTATTATTAAACAACCTTGTATGGTCTTTACATATGATACTATCTTGAAAAGTGATTAAAGTAAGGAAATTATTATGTAAAAAAAGTTCATATGGCTCTTAACAATAGTAATATTTTACAACCAAGTTTAACTTAATTTTGTATTATTTTCTAAAAATATTAAATTTTAGAAATTTTCTTATATTATATATATTTTATATAAATAATTTAGATATATTAAAATATTTTATATTCTTTATTAATAATAGACTTTCTTATTTTGATTAAAAAATATTCTTTTTTTAATAAATTTTTATTTAAAAATTTATTTTAATTTAATTTGTAATTACACAACTTATTATTTAAGTGCTAAGTTAAGAGGTTTATCTTCCATATATTAAACTATAAATATATATTTTTTAAGATAAATAAATATTTATTTTATTACTTTAAATTCAATTTCAAAATTTTAATTTATATTTTTAAATTAAAAAACCTCTAAATTTTGATAAACATTACTTTGGTGGCTATTTTAGGTATTTATTTATAAGGATTAAAGATTCAATTTATGTATTGCTCTTATTTCTATTGAATAATTTTTTTTTTTTAGATTTCTATATTTCATTCTTATATAAATTTTGTATTTTTTATATTTTTTCACCCATATTTATTTTTTTAGTCAACTAATATTATGTAGACCATTTAAAAATAAAAAATAAATATATGTGTATGTATAGTATTATATTAAATATGCAAGTGTATTAGTGTTTGTAAGAGATTGTGTGATTTGTGAATTAGTTGTGTTGTTTGATAATTAATTATATTTGTGGTATTTAAAATAATCTACTTAAGTAAAATATTGATATAAAGACTTTTTATTAGACTAATCAGTCATTTATATATTTAGACCACATATAGAGGCTTCTTATTAAATCAAATAATAGTGGCTTTTTATTGGACTAAATAAAAATAATACAAAGGAATTCAAAGAATATGACAGGGATTGTGAATTAATGATATTAGTGGTGATTTGAATGAATTTGACAATATCTTCAAAATGCTTAAAAAGTTCTAGGGTATTGGAGTTGCTTGTTGAAATAAAAACATGCAATGTACAAATTGAATTTACTATTTTGGTCTATAAAAAAATATGTAACTTATATTATAATTTTTTATTTATTATATGTAATTAGAAAAAAAAATTAAGATGATGTTTTGGATCCAAGCTCTTACTAAGAAACCTTATTAGTATGCAAAGAATGAAGGATTCAAATTTGCTGAAGGTGGTACAATGGAACATATATAAATACTATCACAAGATATTTTTTAAAGAATCAAATTTAATTAAATATTATTAATTAAGTTTTTTTCTTAAGAGAATTATTTTTTAATTTTAAAAAAAATTATCCATAAAAATATCATATTTATAAAAAGTATAAAGTATGAATGAAGGATGTATATCTATTTGGTTGTTTAAGAGGGAATTAAAGTTAGAAAGTCAATTATGAAAATTAATTATTATAAATTTTTTTACTAATAAGTTTTAGTATATAGATTCTTAACAAGATCTTTTATTAATTTAATAAGTTTTATTAATAAAAAAAATACAATTTGAGAGTTGTATGTGAGCAAAGTTGTTTAGGTTAAAATCAAGTGGAATTAAAGGACTGTAATTTAACGTATGGTTTAAGAAAAAATTATAGTGACTTTTAAATAATACTAAAGTTGAAAGAAAGATATTCCTAAAAAAAAATCACATGATTCTACGATAAGAAAAAGTTTAATTTATTTTTTTTGCCATACTCTCTATACTTTTTGATGTACTCTCTATACTTTTTTACATATACTCTGTACTTTTTGACATACACTTTATACTTTTTGATATTACTTGGATGTTGTGGTTAAAGTCCAACAAACTTTGGTTGCATGTGACCATTGAATATTTGTTATTGTTTAAAAAGTATATTTGTTATTGTTTAAAAAAATATTTGTTAAATCTTGACTTGTCGACGTCGGCGTCGAATCATAGAGTAGTGGAACGTCCTGCAGGAACAAGATAACGCGTAATTCTTCATAAAGTAGGAGAATAATTGTCGCGGGAGTTTTCCTCACCTCCGAACCTTAATCATTTGTCGGTAAATGCAATGTTCGTGGGCAACCAAGAACATTGGAAAGGAAATCATTTACTGTCGTGAAATGCTAGGTCACCACTGTGGCGCGAAAAGGAAGATTCGGAGTGTGCCTTTTTTAAACAACCGCAACGATGAGGCGAACCAAGCACTCTTCATTCCGGAGCAAAGCGGTGCAGGTCTCGCAACACATTGATCACGGTGACGTTGAGGTGGGAATTCGATGCGGGGTGCAGCGGCAGCCTGGCAGCCTGGAAAGATGTCCACAAGATTCAAGATGTGGGTATCGGTCTTTCTGCTGCTGGGTCTGGGTCACATCGCTGTGCACACATTTTTTCTCTCTACAGACAGCACCATCCAGCGGTATCTACGATGAGTTAGACAACTTTGTTCAAGGTTATTCTCGGACTATAGTCTGTCTGAATCATTGATGTTGTTCAGAATGCATTTATCACCAGGCAACTGAAACATCCTGCCATCTTTAAAAACATGATAAAATAATATTTTGCCACAATCTGCTCCATATGTGGTGAAATATTGCAATATTGAGGCCATCTCAATATTGGCGAATTGCTTTTAGTTCCGGGTCTAATTGAAATCTTACTCAATTTGCTTCCGGCTGCCGTTGCATACAGGGTTAGATTTTGATGCCACTAATACTTCATACAGATATCACTTCATACTTCATACGGATGCGTTCGTCGGACGTTATGGAGGTTGCCGACTACGACAATCGGAAGAGGACAGTGGCGGTGAGCTCCCCCACCCTCTAAACTTTGAATCTATAGACTTGTACTACTCACTCTTCCCGTTCTGATTCGCGCTGAATACTATATCCAAAAACCAACATTTTTTAAAAAAGATTTTTCTTCACAAAATGGAGATTCTTGGTAAAGTTTTTGAACCATGACCTTTCAAACTGTCATGTTAAGTAACCCGACAGATAACATATGGGCCTCAAATAACGCGACAGACCCTCCATGCCATATTGCATGAATGGGCGGACTTTCTCCAAACAGCCACCATGGCGTATTAAACCAGGAGGTTTTCATATTCCCAGGTATAGAAATTCCACATCCAATAGGGTTTTCCTATCTCGATTACCACAATCTATGTCCAGCTGTTCACAGCATAAC
Organism: Physcomitrellopsis africana; assembly: GCA_036785485.1. Lineage (NCBI taxonomy): Eukaryota > Viridiplantae > Streptophyta > Bryopsida > Funariales > Funariaceae > Physcomitrellopsis > Physcomitrellopsis africana. The sequence goes on along the minus strand of JAWRVF010000360.1, from coordinate 204,638 downwards.
TGATCACTTGTTTGTTTACTGTTTCTAGCATATGACGTACGATTCCACTGCATCTCGCGGGCATACAAATCAACTTCTTATCATAAAAGAGCACACAGCCAGATTCTCACAAGTAACGCTTATCCCACTTGAGAGATGAGAGTTATTTTCCACCTCACTGGACCCTGTATTGGTTAGATTGAGCGCCAACGTCGACGTTCACAAGGTAGCTCACGCTTCTATTGCTTCAAGGCTCTTCACTACTCCTTGTGACTCTACAACATAACCACAAGGAGAGCCTCCTTTGTAATTAGCGAATGTGAACAACCATGACACGCCTGAACGTGTATATGGGGATACGCTAGAGCCTTATAAAAAATAGCAAAACAGTTATGCTGCAGGATGTTCTCTTTGGTGTCCTGGAAGTGCCAGCTCTTCAGCATTCTCTTCACCATTTCCTTCACCCTTCGTAAGTGCTGCTTGTTTCTGATCCTCGTGTTCAACATCTGAGCTTGCGGCAGGCTTAGCAGCCTTCCGGTTCACGTCAGATGGCTTTGCAACTTCTTCAGCGACCTTGGTCTCTTCTGAGGATTCTGTGGGCACTTCCACGACTTCAGTCTCGCCTTCGGATTTTTTGAACTGAGATGATGGAATTAAGTCTTCTGGGAGAGACGTCAGTGGTGATTCGTCTGTGCTCTCGGGCAGGGCTGGTGCCACGGATCCTGTATGAGTATCTGTTTCGACTTGGTTTACAGTTTCCATAAGAGGCTCGGCTGAGGTAGTCCCTTCTTTCGCAGGCACTGCCTCTGAAGGAATAGCATTGCAGTCAATAACTACCCACGGTTGACGCTCCTCTTGAAAAGCCCTGTATGGTTCGCAAAAACTGTACTTAAGTCCTCTTCCAAGTTTACAAAACCACAAGGCTTATGTGAATGTCAGTTGTAAGTGCATGACAATTTACGCGATCATTGACACGTCAGATAAACAAACGCTGCTAGATTACATCGTCCGAGCTCACATCTGTTAAGCACTGAGATCATCGACCAAAGACACGTTTACATAGTACAAAATCAGATACTTAGCTACGAGCGCATAAACAGTGTTTGGGACGTACGGGTGATTGCACAACATGGGCGCATCAAACACAAGGGTGTACTTGCACGTAGGTGCCTCTTTGATGGAATTTATTAACGGTCGACCTGTTTCTGAACACACAAACCTCACCTGTTCCAGCAAGCGTAAGTGTTAAGATCAAGGTAAGTAACTTTACATGAGCCTACCGTATATCATCTGAGATGGCAGATGGTACACTATCCACAATGGCACTCGGAATACAAGCACTAGAAAAAATACAACTTTCAAAATACAATTCAGTAGGGGACTGTAACAGGTTAGAACCAGGAGGCAGTAACACTTCCGTGTGACAGAAGCAGCTCATCTGAAAGAGCTTGACGAAAATGAGAATGCAGCTGGAATCACGGTTGTGAATATGCTCACAGGGGTACATCAAAACTAGGCAACTGTAGACAAATAGCGCAAGTAATAGAAGCAAGCAGCTCTCCCAAAATACATACCTCCGTCTCACGAGGCTGATTTGTAAGATCACAGACAGTACCATTCGTGTAAACGTGCGCATGATATCTATAAAAACTTGCGTTAGTATTGTTGTCAAAGTGCATATTTGACAGCTGATTGAAGTTTTTAAGAGGAAGCGCGCGTTGGGTGAGGAACATACCTCTGTGCTGCGCTTTGTGAGCGAGGGTCCTTCTGAAGAGAAATGTTGGGAGAATTCTCGTGTAGAGCTGCTGTCGCCTCTGTATCGTATGTGCCCAACACAAATTCTTGGACTATCTGCTCAATCAACAGCACCGCAAATTCCAGTTGGAAGTCATGATCATGTCCAGAGATCACAAACACAAGCAAAAGCAGAGCATTATCAATGAATGCAACATATACTTTTGTATAAGCAGTGAAATAATAAATAAATGAAGTACCTACAAAACTTTATAAAATTCTCTATTTTTTCGTCGCAAAACAGGATGCAAGCAATTTGGACAAATTGGTGACAGAAGCACTTGATCCTCAGAGCATATGATCAATATAATCAACAAGTGCACTAAAGCAAGATACGATCTTTCCAAATCTGCAGCCTGACAGATCCCAAGATAGATCTAAAATACTTACGGGACTTACTAACAGGAGTAGTAGTTTGTGGGTATGCGTAAAACCTAATACATGAAAGTGCTCGTCTTAGCTAACCCAGAATTCATGCAGGAGTAACTTTCACTTGAGAAGAACTGATTCAGCGAAACCAAAAACCCAATTACCACACACGCACTCCAGAGGAGTCCAGCCCGAATAACTGAAAATATTAGACGGTCAACTTCAAATGCATCAAACGACTCCAAAGCGCAGAAAAATAATCAGATGTGCTATGTTCCACAGAAGCAGAATATGATACTATCATTAGTACATACATACGTACATATGTACATACATGCCAGTTACGACTTCAATAAATGTAATAATGCAGCATCGCAAAGACCATAGCGCAATCTTGCACAGTGCAAATACATAGAAATACTATGTGAACCAGAACAAAGATTGTGCGCAAGCGTTAAGAGATCAATACCATCTTCCTACGGGTGCGAGAGTCATGTGGAACGCTAGAGAGCTGCTTGACAAGGGTAAAAAAGTACGCTATTGATCCGTGCTCCATGTCAGGTCCAAATGTGCTGATTGGAGCCTGACATAAAGCCAGGCCCGCAGAGACTAATCGATGGAATCCAGGTTGTTAGTCAATGCAACAATTCACATCATGCTAAACCAAGCCTATCTTATGAAAACCTTGAATCATGCGTTGCTCATATCCGAAGTTGTACAGACAACTTTAGAAATTCATGGCTTACGGTCTTCTGCCCGTCGTAGGTGTCAGCAACATAACCAACAATAACTAGCTATTCATTATGAAATATGCAACTAAAACAGACCTTACGATTTATGATCATGAAAATGGTTAAGGTTCATCCAGACCTGTACGGTCCTAACAACGGCAATTAAGGTCCAAAGAGACTACCATCAAACAGTACTACGAAAAAATACCCATAAATTATCAACTCGTCTATTTTGCGTGATGACTGTCGTCACACTTCAGGGCAGCTGGCCCCGAAAACATTCCAACCAAGTTTCATTTCCCTTAGTTTATAATCTACAGTCACACATTGACCTTTTTTCGGCCTGCAGGCTGATACTACTCTGGTCTTACATAGAATCTCACAAGTGACTTCCCTCGATTTCAGCAAGAGAACTGATATGGATTTGGAGTATAAGCTTATTGCAGCAGCACAGAGCCAACATCATGCCATGGTCAAAGGTAAGAAAACGACCGACAACACCACTGGTCATATTTTCGTGAAGTGATCGCAGCCATACTCCTCCAACATCAAACTGCTTCAAAACTAACTGTAGCGCTCCGGTCTTAAGAACATGAGGAAATGTGTAATCAATCAAGATTTACCTGACGCCTCAGTTCCTTACTCAAAAAATACGTGCAGTATATCATTTTGCAACCACGTGGTAGAAACCACTTCAAACCGCTCACAAATTGTAGATTGATAAATAGCTTACCTTCTTGTCATGAAGATGAAACTGGCGCAAATGACCCTTGTAGCAAAGCTCATAAATCCACCATCCCTCGTACTGAAGTACATGAAGAACAAGACACATAATTAACTACTTCAGACAACTTAGTTCTGAGCAGCGACCGTCCTTGAAACGCTCAACCATCTCCTTTCCACTTGCAAAAATACGAACTGGACGCCAAGAGATACTCGAAAGTTGAATTGCAAAGCAATTCTAGCACATAATTGAAGCATTGGGGGCATATAAAGGAAAGACGACAAATGAAAAGTTCATGCCGCTCATATTAAGTTTTCAATACTCACATTACCGGCAGGTGGGAAATAGGCTTACCCTGCGAAAACACTTGTCTTTGAGGACGTCAAGGAGATCCTCAGGAGTTTTACGAGAAGACCGCTTATCCGCCACTAAGCTGGTATTAGTGCCATTTTGTTCAACTACGTCCTTATTCAGGAGCTTGGTGCTTTCTAACATGGGTAGGTTACATCGAAACTTCTTCCCATCCCTGTCTGTCATAACGATGGTCTCCTGGTCTGAAGTCTGAAATACCAAACATGTAATGTAAAAGCAATTTGTGTTCAATTTTCTATCACCTACGAAAGGTGGAAGACAGTCAAATTGATCATGTCGAAGCTTTGCACCTCAGAGCATTCAGAGATTGACAGCGTAGACTAGACCTGAGCAAGGAACATTGAGCCATGTCCTAAAGCGTAATTAGTCTATTCTCTTCTGTGAAAATTCAGTGGACCCATCATTAATGCCTCGCTTCCTCAATGCAACCGATATACCGTCTTATCATGGTTTAGGGTTTTGCCTTGTGATATCGTGGATTAGTGTGAGTACAAACATCTTATAAAGAGTTATTGTTGAGGGTATGAAATGCAACTAACATTCAGATTCTAATGTTATACCATAACCAAACACATGATACAACAAACAAAGACTTTAGAAGAAGAAAAATGTACCGGAAAAATGGGAGACTCAGCAGGATGAAATTCTATTTTATATTTAGGATCTTGCAGGCTGTTATCAACGTCTGCTGCCATTTTTTTTAAGGAATGGTTAGAACCAAAGGTATTCTTTGGAAAACGAATGCAACGAAAATAAGAAAAAGAAGCATCAATCATCAATCGTACAAAGCTCACATCATCCAGGATTGAAGATACGTGAAACGAAACGAAACAAGACGAAACCAATCTATTTCAGCTAAAACCACATAAGCTACTAAAATCCTCCACTAATCCATTAAGAAACCTAAACTTCGACCAGAAAATTCATCACGGTGTTCGAAACACTCACTTGAATGAGAAGAGCGCACGCTGTCGGCAAGAATTGGCCAATCGGCCACTAAAAAAAGGAAAGCCAATCCAAACCCGAGGTTCGCCATCGCTGAAAACCCGGCAAAGGAGTACACAGAAGCGATCCTTAGCAAAGTGCAGGCGAAGGCAATGGAGATCGGAAGAAAGCGCGAGAGACAGTCTCGAAGCTCGAAGCGTCAGGGACTACGAAACAGGGGAGCCTACATCGTATTCGGTATGACGGAACCAGCATCGTACAACTGAACCGGTTGTCAACCCGGGTATCAACCCCTTATCCTTACTTTTACTTTTTACGCCCGAAAAATCATCCATCCAGTGACCCATCCAGTCAGTCCGGTGGGCCTTGTGGAGCCTCTCCTGTGCACACAAGCTAGACTCCGGGGTGCGCAGCAGTTCGTTCAATCTCTGGTCTCGCTGTCTCATGCAGTGACCCAATTCCAATGCGTCCGCCATTGTTTGCAATCCGCTTCCAATATCTAGCAGCATTGCTAATTTCATCCTGATGAGGCCTGCTTTGCATGCACAAAGTGAAGGCTTTGTTGTGATGCTTTTGTGGAGTTGGCATCTCTGAACTCGGGCAAGGAAGTCTGCTTCAATTTGTCGACAATTACAAGCGCTGGGGTTTCTCTCTAGTGTTTTCTCTTTGCTCATTTGATTTGGAGGTGATACAGGGATTGGAATTAAGTTTTTTTACGTTTTTTTTGTAATTTTATGTGTGTGTGTGTGTGTGTGTGTGTGTGTGTTGGGGAGAAGAGAGATCCGCATTTGCAAAATGGTTTTAGTGGAACCGCTGCGAGTTTTGAATCCGAGAAGTAGATTCTACGGATTGCAGCCGTGTGTCAGTCGATGTCCAGGGACTTTAGTTGTGACCAAACGATGCGTGGTTACCGCGAAAGCCCCAAATTCTCCACATGGGGTGGAAGTGAGGAGACGAGGTGGTGATAAAGTTCGTAGTGGCAGGGTTTCGCGGCGTGATTTGGGGTTATTTGGCATTTCGTTGTCCTTGCTAGCGGGATTCGCATCGAATTTGGAAGCCGAGGCAGCGTCAAGGTCAGTGCGGTTGAAGGATGTGGAATATCCCAAACTGCAGGAAGCATTGCGTGCAGCCGTGGCGGGGGATTTGGAGAAAGCGGAGGCCATGTTCTCTGAGCTCATTGAAGAAGATCCGAAGAGCGCTAGTGTGTGGTCCAACAGAGGCAGCGTGCGTGTCTCCTTGCAGAAGTATGAGCAGGCCGCTGAGGATTTCACGAAGGCTATCGCTCTCGCCCCTGACGCACCCGTGCCGTTCCTAAACCGTGCAATTTCGTATGAGGTGAGAGCACACTGCCACGCGGGGAGGACTTCATTGTGTAGAAAGAATACAAAACAATTTAAAGTACATTTATACGCTCTCAAGGAATACAGTTGATAGAGGTTTTACTTAAATTTTGACCTAACAGTGGACAGTGACAAGCAGGCGATGGGACGCTTCGACGATGCCATTGCGGATTGCAAGACAGCCATCGTTAATGATCCTGAGGTTTGCATCTATGACCACTTAGAGTCGAACCTTATGTTTGATCTGTCCTGTGTTTTTTATAAGACAATACAGTGCCGAATACGTAGCAATAGCACGAGGGAGTTTGTGCACGAATGAGACGATTAACTGAACTGCGCAATTTCTTACGTGATACCAGGAATACGCAGCGTGGTTTAATCTGGGTAATGTGGAGGTCCGGGTACGCGATTACGATGCCGCATTGAATGCGTATTCTCGAGCGTCCAGACTGGCCCCAGGAATTGCTGGGTATCGTCTGAAAGAAGCACTCGTTCTCTTTGAGGTGAGTAGCAAAGCATGGGATCTTTCAAGTGTGTATGCTTAGATGTCAATCCAACTTTTCTGAGATTGTTGTTGATGTTCAACTCACATTAATGTGTGCTTCTGCAGCTGAACAGATTAGAGGAGTGTAGGAAACTTGTTCAAGGCCTCGTTCGGAAGTATCCAAATTATGCAGAGGCTCATGCTGTATTAGCAGCTGTATTGTGGAAAGAAGGTAACCGTGATCTGGCTGAAGGGCAGTTTTCAGAGGCAACTGTTCGGGAACCAAGATACAAAGACATCAGGTTTCAAACCACAGCTGTATCTGTTGTTTCTGATTTGCATCGCGCTAATGACGCTCGCTCTGATGTTTGAATTGCTTGGAAACTATAAACATTTGGAAGCATCTAATTAGACTTGGTTGTCACCTGTGCTGCAATCGGCTGTATGTGGTGCAGGTGGGTCGGAAATGAGCTACTGTGGCCACCGGGACTCATGACTGCTATGGGCAAGTTCCTCAATATCACTTACTGAGAATAGTATTGCATACAATTCCCAGTTCTGTAAAACACACAACTTCGTCATTTTGTGAACATGACTGATCTTTTGCAACAGACTGTATGCCTATTAGTTAGTGAAGTATGTGAAGTTTGTAAGTTTGTGAAGGAAACGCTTTGATTATATGGAGAAGACGAGTCTACGAATATGGCCCTTCATAGAGTCCACACATCCCCTTTTAATGTAAAAACCTCATCGTTGGCTTGCTGTCAGTTCATTATATACCAGTTAAAAATTATGGATATAGAATGTACAAGTTCAGAATCTGTGAAAAGAGCTATCACTTTTCTGAATGTTCAGTTTTGCATTTTCAAGGCTCATTCTTCCAAGATAACATCAATGATGAAAACTGACAAGCAGAAAAATGTACTTCTGGATAGTTGTGTAGATGGTCGAAATGTGTTCAAAGATTGATTAAGCTACATGTTTTGAACTTACATGAAATTGAGATTGTTCATAATATATGGGATTTTTTATGTTAAGATCATTTATTACTCTCAGTTTTAACTAGATTCTAACACAAAACAGTAACCGAATCAATGCAAGATGTCCAGATTATGAAATAAGCCTTCCATTCAGGTATGTCAAACTAAAAATTAGATTTAATACTAACAACCGATTTGAATACATTTTGAAGGCACGTTGTAAAATCAATCTTTGTTAATTCAACGTCATTTAATAATTCGGTTAATATTTAAAACTATTTCTTCTGTGTGGTTGTTTGAAACTAACCACATTTATTGTTTGATCTTTCAAAGTTTGAAGAATACATTATTTGGCTTTGATTGATACTTGAATGATACGAACTTAATAATACAAACTAGAACGTCTCTCGAGATTGGAAATGTGGGTTTGCACCAACAGGGAGCACTTGCGGGTAGGCATCTTGAAAGCCCATTGAAAACCTAGTAACCTACATTCCAAAACTGCTAGTTCACTCCGCCAACAAGTTCTACACCAGAAGACCCAACCACTGCATCTTCCACAAAACTTATCAACACTTAAAACAGTCGATCCTCTTGGTCCTTGGAGATAAAAGTGTAAGACTGTGCAACCATACACTAAGTAGGACACTGACTGGTTTGATTGATGAAGTTCACATACATTGTTACGTAGGTTCTAGTATCCACATGTACGAATAAACCAATATGTATGGATGAACCCATGCATGAAAATATTAATACCCATATTTTAGTTTACTAACTGTAACAATTTAGTGTACATCGTTTAACATTCTTACATTTTTTGTTTTTTGTTTTTTGTTTTTAATCTTATTTTTACTTCTAAACTAGTTACTTCAACGACAATATAGTTAATTGCTTTGTATTTTCTAAATAAAACACATATTTAACCCTAATGTAAGAACAACCTACATAGCTATAATGAAAAAAATAATTATAAACAAAAAGAAAAAAGAAGACCACCTATGCAATGCAAAGGTGGTACTTTGCTTTGGCACAAAACCTCCAAATTATTGAATTATTATCATGCGATTCAGTAACTAATAGACTTTTTATGTAATAAATTTGACTCATAAATATCTAAATATAAATAAAGTTCTATCCAGCCATTATTATAAATGAAAACAACAATTTCAAAATTGAAAACTCAGTGCGTATATATATGTATACATATAAACAAACAATCAAATCATAAATCCAATACCAGATTTTTATTATTGGTAATCAAAAACACTAATGATGCACCAAGCTCCCCATATTGCCAAACCTCAAAACGAACGAAAAGTTTAAGGTCAACTTTTTCCAGAAGTCCGTCGTCACGTCAGCTTAAAACCGCATGACCTAATGGCCAAACGCGTCACGGAGAGAGAGACTGGATCCCATAACCGCGCGCGGCATAGAGCATCTCAACCGAGCAACGAGATTCTGTGAGCGAAGACGTTGCGATAACGAACCGGGGCTTGGAGCCGACGCGACGCCACCCTGCGCTGCGCTGATTAGGGTTGGCCGACAAACCGCCTGTTCCTTCAAGAACCAGCGCCCCCCTCCAGTGATCACTCAATCCAATCGCCTCCAGCAGCCTTCGCCCTCGCCGCACCTCTCGCCACCTCGCACCCACGGTGAGTTCCTGCTCCTCTGCAATCCTTTTTTTGCATGGGGGTCTTGCGTGTATCTGGTCTCCTCTGTTCTGGGATTTCGTGTCAGTTTTGATTTTATATATTTTTTAAAATTATTTTTCATGTTTTTCCCCTCATTTCTATTAAATTCCCTTTCTCTATGTTCACTGCGGGCCTTGCGATCTTTCTACCTGTGGTGTAGTATGAAGGGGTTTTTGGAGTGTTTCAGTGTAGGGTCAAGTTGTTTGTAGGTCCTTTCTGTTGAGCTTGCGGCTTGACTAATGGGTTAAGATGGTTTAGCCTGCAGTGGTGAATGGTTTGTAGCTCTTCGTTGTCTAGCGTGGTGTATTATCATTCCATTTGGATTATATGTCTAGCTCACTTTTATTGCGATCTTGCATAGACTCGGCCTCTGTCCTTTCGGATGTTTTTCCGCAGGGTCTTCCGTTGTAAGTTGAGCTAACTTTTGGTTTGTTGGGATCTTGTCAGCTTGACCAACATGGGTAAGGAAAAGGTACACATCAACATCGTGGTCATTGGCCATGTCGACTCCGGGAAGTCGACCACAACTGGTCACCTCATCTACAAGCTGGGAGGAATCGACAAGCGTGTGATTGAGCGTTTTGAAAAGGAGGCGGCTGAGATGAACAAGCGTTCTTTCAAGTACGCGTGGGTGTTAGACAAGCTGAAGGCCGAGCGTGAGCGTGGTATCACTATTGACATTGCGCTGTGGAAGTTCGAGACGGTGAAGTACTACTGCACTGTGATTGATGCTCCCGGACATCGTGATTTCATCAAGAACATGATTACGGGTACTTCTCAGGCCGACTGCGCAGTTCTCATCATCGACTCCACCACCGGAGGTTTCGAAGCTGGTATTTCCAAGGATGGACAGACCCGTGAGCACGCATTGTTGGCTTTTACCTTGGGAGTGAAGCAGATGATCTGCTGCTGCAACAAGGTGACCCATATTAAATGCACTCTATTGGATTGGGTCGTGGTACCCAGATGTGAATCACGTTGGGTTTGCTGGTGCATGTATATGGTCTAGTTTGATTGCACCTTGGACGAATGAATTAAATAGCCGGACGCGTTATTTGTCTCACCTCATTGTACGGTACCCATTCCAAATGGAAAACTAGATTCATACTACAGTTACAATAGCTTCTGCTTGGGTTGTGGATGTACTTTTTTACTAATAATGTTTGTACTATGTGTGACAGATGGACGCCACCACGCCGAAGTACAGCAAGGCCAGGTTTGACGAAATTAGCAAGGAGGTGTCAGCTTACCTCAAGAAGGTTGGTTACAACCCGGAGAAGATTCCGTTCGTGCCGATTTCAGGGTTCGAGGGTGACAACATGATCGAGCGATCGACGAACTTGGACTGGTACAAAGGCCCAACCCTCCTCGAGGCGCTGGACAACGTGTCGGAGCCGAAGAGGCCATCCGACAAGCCCCTGCGGTTGCCCCTCCAGGACGTGTACAAGATTGGAGGTATTGGAACTGTGCCAGTGGGACGTGTGGAGACTGGAATCATCAGGCCGGGTATGTTGGTGTGCTTCGCACCCACTGGACTGACGACTGAGGTGAAGTCTGTGGAGATGCACCACGAGTCGATGCCCGAGGCGCACCCGGGTGACAACGTCGGGTTCAACGTGAAGAACGTGGCGGTGAAGGATCTTAAGAGAGGGTATGTGGCTTCGGATTCGAAGAACGACCCTGCAAAGGAGGCAGCCAACTTCACTGCCCAGGTTATCATCATGAACCACCCAGGACAGATCGGCAACGGTTACGCGCCAGTGCTGGATTGCCACACTTCTCACATTGCCGTGAAGTTTGCTGAGATCTTGACGAAGGTGGACAGGCGATCGGGCAAGGAGCTGGAGAAGGAGCCCAAGTTTTTGAAGAACGGAGACGCAGGGTTCGTGAAGATGATTCCAACCAAGCCGATGACAGTGGAGACTTTCGCCGAGTACCCACCATTGGGACGGTTCGCCGTGCGTGACATGAGGCAGACGGTGGCTGTGGGTGTGATCAAGGCCGTAGAGAAGAAGGAACCAACCGGCGCCAAGGTTACCAAGGCCGCTGCGAAGAAGAAGTGAATAGTGCGGGATTTGATCGGGGTGGAGCAGTTAGTGGGTGGCCAGAACGGGGTTGATTTTGGGGTAGGGGTCTTATGTTGGTGCGTGCAGTTGTTGAGTTGCTTGTGTGCTTGTTCGGTGTACTTGTTGCAGGCAAGAGAGAGGCAAAGGCAAACCTGGGTACTGGACCGAAGATGGCAGAGCTATGCGTCGGTCTGATGATTTATGCATTCTTAGTATAATACAGACCCCACTCTCCATGCTTAATCTGGATGTGACATATTGACGTGATTGTCTCATCGAGTAATTGCCTCAAACAATGCTGTGTATCTTTCGGTACGCCTACATCAAACTATGTGTCACTCTCTTTACTTTAAATTATGTCTCCCATTTATATACGAAATTTATACGATCAAATCTACCACGCTTCTAGAGAACGTTAAACACGTTATCGGTGAAATGAAACTTAATTCAGATAAATAGCTTTTGAGGAGACTTATCTTAAAATACCATACACCCTGAAACATCCACATCTACATATCAAACGTAAGACACCACATCAAAAATGATCTTATCCTAGCTTGTATCTTGCCACATATTGGTTGAGTTTTGTTATTGTTGTGGTGTTGATTTATTGCTATTTATTCATAGTTAAATTTTTATGTTAGACTTTTTGTTGATTTTTTTGATAAGTGCAGTTTGAAGTTGTTAGATTGAAAGATAAAACTTTGAAATAGGCGAATATTTGGAATTTGTTATTGTCGCTAAATAGAAAGATGAAACTTTAGAATAAAAATCTTGAACGTTTGCAACTGATGAGAATACAGCTAAATAATGTGTTGAAGTCTTTAAATTGTCATTTGTTGTCTTTTATATATATATATATATTACTTTTATATTTTGTATAGAGAATAGTTATACATAATCATATAATTAATAATATCCACAACAACAACAACAATAATGTGGTGCATGTAATAGAATGATGGATGGAAATAATAAAATTCTACGGTGGAAGTATAAATTCTGTGTGTATATTATATATATATATATATATATATATCTATGTATTTATCTATTAGTTTGTTTGTTTATTTGTTTCTTTAATGTATTAGTCAATTGCAAGTTGGAGATTTAGAATGTGGTGATTTTCAAAATATACCATATATTACAAACAATAATGAATGGTGTAGTCGAACTCTTAAATTGTAGATTTTTAGCATAAAAAAGTTACCAAAAGACCCATTTAATGGACAAATCACCAATCAACGATAATACCTTGTAAATGTATTCAACTTAAGAATTGGGGGTTCTGGATCTTAATACAAGGAAAAGAAGCTGAAGACAACATTTGCAACTATTTGAAGTAGGGGATTTTTGAACATAGAAGATAAACTGAGTAGGATCACATTCCTAAATTAAAATGAACCATGAAAATAATTAAAATAGATAAAATTGAGTTATACATTTCTTGGTTGTTTCATCAACTTCAATAAATTCATAGAATAAAGAGTGAATAATGGAAGTATTCTACAACTTTATGGTTGCAAAAATGGAAAGCATCACCATTGAAAGCAATGACAATGGCGCCTCCTATAGCATCCACCTATCCACAATGGTCTCTTCTAACAATAATATATTCATTCAAAAGATTGATTAATATTGGAATCTATATGTAAATGAAAAATGACATTGTTACTAATGAACTTTATTAAACAATGTGTTTATATACATATCAGTATTATCTACTTTGAGACATATCTTGAAGTCATATTTTCTTTAGCAGCGATATCTATGCCGCAAAGCAATATTACCTAGAGGTGGTCATGCTTGGCCTTATCTTGAGTACACAAGATAGATGAAAAATAGACTTGATTTGCACTAAAAATAGATATTTGTATCTTTTAACACTTTCCATGAAATGCAATTATGTTGTTGATAGTATATCTATCAGACTTTTGATGCAAATAGCTTTTCAAAGCCTAAGGGACTTTGTCATGCTTAAAGCTTTGGTAAATAAATCTTTCTTTTAATGTATTTGGTCTTTGTATGAAAAATTAGATTTTTGGCCAATTTAATTGCTTCTTGGTTGTCACAGTGAGGTGTAGATCTTATAGAGTAGGATTAAATGCATCTATAAAGTTTTTGTGAATGTCACCATCTTTACACAAAATTAGAGTTTGGATAAAGAAAACAACTTGTAATTCCAACAATAAATGACTAATATATACAATTTTTTTTGTTACTTCCAATAGTGCCTTATACTCTCTTTTAGTGATACTTTTAGAGATAGTGGATTGTTGTTTACTAGACCATGAAATTGGTTGTGATACTAAGGTGAATAGGTAAGCACAAAGTAATCTTTTGGTTTCAATATATTCAAGTTAGTTAAAGTTTAAGAAGCCTTTTATGATAATTCTATTTTTGAGAGAGTAAGTATAATAAATTCTAAGATGAATTGTGTCTCTAAGGTATCAAAGGATATGTTGCACTCATTTCTAATGATGTTTTTGGAATATAGATATAAACCAACTAACAATACCTACGACATAGTTGATGTTTGGTCAAGTATTGATTAAAAAAAAAGCTTTCTAATAACATGTCGTTTATCTGTTTCATTTATTGGTATTGTTTAGATATCCAGTTTAAATATGTGATCCTTGAAAAGAGATATATTTTTAAGTTTAGCATTTTCCATGCTAATTTCTTTGAGAATTTGAAGGCAATATGATTTTTGATGCATAAACATACCATCCTTTGTTTAAACAATTTATATTCTAAGATACATTTGAATTTGTCCAAGATCCTTCATTTTGCACTTGGTCTAGAGTTGAAATTTGACTTGTTTGATGTATTTGTTAGAATTCCATATCACCAACAAATTACTAACAAATAAAATAAAAATGATGAAAATATTTGATTTTTAGAAGAAATATATGTTTGGATTAATAGTACTATGGATCCAACCAAAAATATGGAGATGGATATTAATTTCTTGGTATCAAGTTCAAACGAATTATTTTAATCCATGGATAGATTTTTTTATTTTATATATTAAATATTCTTGTTCTTTTATTGCAAAATTAGAAGATTGCTTCATAAAAATAAGTTTCTATAATTTATCATTAAAAAATGCCATCGCTACATCTATGTGATCAATATTCCATCCTAATGCCATGTCCAAAATTATGACTATATATAGGATTTTTTTATTTTACTACTAATATAAATATTTTGTTATAATCAATTCTTCCTTTTTGTTCTAATCCTCTTGCAACCAATTGAGATTTGAATTGTGTTTGAATGGGGTTTAATTTTGGTTTTACTCTATAGAATCATTTTGATATAAGAACTTTTCTATCTTTAAATAGAAGAGCTAATTTCCAAGTTCTACCTTTTCTTAATGAATCAACTTCTTATTAAATAGATCACATCTACCCTTCATGATTACTAGCCTCTTCAAATGTGATTTTTTCACTCACTAAATCTTATGTATCTACCAAAAAGATATTATTGTCTTTTGTTGTATTCAAATTGCAATTCTTTAATGTGGTAGAGATACTTTTGGTTTATAATGATCTCTTCAATGGTGCAACAACTTCTAAACCTTGAACTGATCCTTAGGATGGTAAGTTGTTTTGGATTGGTTTTGGTATAGCCAACTCTAATATGTTTTTTATTTTATTTTTTTAAAAATCTTAATTATATTTTAAATTTTTATTTATTAAAATATAGATAATTAATTGTAGATTTTTTTAAGTATTATTTTCAATTTCTCTCCTATTTTTTGTGAGAAAAGCATTCAATCTACGTCCAATATCATTTAAAAGATTTCTAAAGAAATTAGAGGATGAGATAGAAATTTTAAAATTACCCAAATTATCTTTAATAACAATAACATCTTAAAAGATAATAATAGGATATTTGTTGAAATGATAGCAATGGTAATCCTTGGTCTATTTGGCATAGCCCACTAAAACAATATAGATAATAATAGCTTAAAGTTTAGAAGAGAGAGCTAAAAAAATGAAAACATAGGCTGTACATTTAAGAATTTGAAGATAGATTACAAAAGAGATATTCTTATACAAGGCTTGGTAAGGGGTGGAGAGATAAAAGGCAGAGGTGCTATAGTGGTTGAATACATAAGTAGCAAAACAAACTATTTTAAGTTAGGAGTGAATGAGAAAGTTGGTTCTAATAAATGTACTTGAGGCTACTTCAAGAAGGATTCTATTTATATACTCTACTATACTATTTTAGTATAGAATTTGAATAGTTGTAAGTTATTAATGAATCTCTTTTAAAGCACAAAATTTCAAGAATCAAAGAACATATATTTGTTCCTTCTATTAAAATAAGTATAAGCTATAGAAATAATAAAATATTTTTTAAAGGAACAAATGAATTTTTAGAATTTATATATATATATATATATATATATATATATAAACTACAAAATAAATCCAAATATAATATAAATAATTATTGGCAATGGTTAGAATATATTGAGCTAAAATAGAAGAGATAATTGTATTGCAAATATTTGTATATAATAGTTGAAATAATTTGGTGGCTTGGATGGTCAATTTCTTTTTTGGATACTTGATGTATTAATGGAGTGGAAAAATTATAACAAACCATGTAATTTTTTATATCTAAAGACAAAGTTAAGAGTACTAAGAATGTGAAGCAACAATTAATACGCAATTGTTTACACTTTTATATAAGATCATATTATACCAAGATATTCTAGAGTTTCATCTAATGATTTTATCACATCTAGAATCAAATATATATATTTGGCCATCCAAAAGTTATTCCATCTCTTAAGTAGAAAAGACTCATGTTAAAAATATTTAACAAATTTTTTTTGACAAATTTCTAACAAATTTGTCTATATTCAATAAGACTTTGCCAAATTATACTTATAGTATAGAGGATACTCCATATTATATTTTCAAAGATAAACTTATTTTTCTAAATTCAAATAGTTTATAAATAAAGATCCCTTAACAATGACTAGATCTTATAAAAATATTTGAATCTTAAGAGAAGGATTTGTGCAAAAATAGTTTATTATTATATAAAAGATTTTCAAAGATTATAATTCTAAAAATTGAAAGTTAATTTGTGTACAAGAGAAGTGGCCCAATTCCAAATAAAACATACTTGGTCGCAATTCCAAAACTTTTGGAGAATGGATTTAGGTGTTTGGAAATAGCACATAACAAATTGAATATCAATATTAGAGCTAATTTTCTTCCTCCAAGTATTTATTGCTATATCTTTGTGCCACAAAATTTATATTAAAGGCATTACTTTAAAAAAGCTTTTTACCAAGTTTGGCCAAATATGTCACAAATTCTTCTTCTATTATCTAAAAATATGAGAAAAGATAAAAAGATAGATCACTAACTAAACCATAGAAGAAATCAATGCTAAAGGCTCTTTTTTTTCTTGATTTGGTTTTTGAAACAATTCTAATAATTTTCAAAAAACCTTCTACTTAATTTTCATTGTCCTTCAAGTCATGCTCACTCAAAAGTTTTGCATCAAAGTAAAGGGTTTTAGATTGAATCCCTACTCAACAAAGTTTTATTTTTATAGAGTGAAGTAAAATAAACCATATATTTTCTTCTATACCAACAATTTTAGAAGGAAATTATATCAAGAATAAAAATTCAAAAGAAGTATATAAATCAATAAAATTTATATTATATATATATATATATATATATATATATATATATATTCAAGAAGAAATTGGAATGGCTATTGCCAAAGATTAGAAAATATAAAGATTCTTCATCTAAACTAAAAGTAAGGATGGAGTTAACAAGAGTGAAGAAGGCTTCACTTTTGTCTCTATATATACTACCTACCTAATAGCTATGTGGTGGTGTCGTGGTAGAGAAAATTTACATCAAAAAAGCACTGCGATTTTGACTGCCACTAAATACTCAACCAAGATCTAAAATAACAAAATCCCAAAATTTATATAAAATTCTTTTTTATAGGACTATTACACCCAATACATAAGTCTTATTTCACAAAACACTCAAAATATAACAAAATACTCTAAATCCTCATTCATCTAGAGGGAGGGAATTTTTTCAAATTTCAATAATCTATAACTCTTAATCCAACCATCCAAATCCACTCAAAATTTGCATGAAGTACTGATGTATTTCTAACAACTAGAAAAAAAAATTTCAATGGTTGATTCATTATCAATATTTAGATATCACAAAAATCCTAATAATAGCTTCAAATTCTTATTTACAATCACCCATATACTAAATTCTTCATATCTCACAAATTAAATGTGAAAATGCTATAAAACTTTGATATATAGCTTTTTATTACAAAGATTCACCTCTTTGGAAATTTTTAGATGAAAATTCGTCTAGAAGCTCAAGATATGGTAAAAACCATCACTATCAATAAAATAGTCTAGTTATTGCCTTAGAATTTGCTCTATTGTCTTTGACTTGTAATATCTCCTTCTTCAAAACTTCAAATGTAGTAATTCTTCTTCATCAAATTTAAATCTTAAAATCATTTTTTCAACCGCACCTCTCAATTTTCAAAAGCTCTTGTATAACTCCTCGAATCCTCAAAAGAGTGATAGTAGATATTATTTATATACCTTAACTTCAAGTGCCTACATTTCCCTCATGAAAATTCCAAATCTCTTAATTTTTATATCAAAATTGTAGTACAAAAAACAAACTTTTTAATCCTAGTCTTTAATTTTCAAATGCTTTCTTTGAAGTTGCCAAAATCCTTCTTCTCCTTGCAAGCAGCCTCCTCAAAGCCTATTGGACATGACTATTGACCAATAGGAATGAAGAACTTCACCCTTTGCCTTCATTCATCCATAATTTTATCTTCATCCTTTCAAATAAGCCTCTTAGTAGTTTAATTTTCATCTTGAAGTTCTAATCTTCTCTTAAGGCTACATACTAAATATTTAGATTCTATATAATTTAAAAGCCATAATTAAAATAAATAAAAAATCTAAAATAAAGTTTCTTATACCAACTCCTTTTAATTTATTTCACTAACCATTCCAACACATACTAGAACCTATGAATATATTATATATTTTAATTAATTTTTATATACTATAAGTAATTATAATACAATAGCAGTATTCTATAGGACCTCAGATATGTGTCAAACTTGCAAGACAAGTTTCCTATATATATGCCACATACTTAATTTTTTTCACAAGCTATTAATATGTGCAACACATGGCTAATTTGTTGGCCAAGTTTTTAACCTACCAATCACCTATAAATATGAATAAAGATGAAATCACATCTATTAAACTTCTAAAAAGCTTCTCTATAAGATATTATTAAATTAACATATTTTTACTTATTTCTACCTATCTATGTTTATTAATTAATTATTAGAATAAATCTTATGTGTATGACAAATTAAAATATTATATCAAAAAGATGATTAGACTTCAATTTATATAAAATAATTTGACCATTGGATTTGTCTCGGACATAAGATTTATACCAATAATTATCTAATTAATATAGATTGATAGAAGTAGGTAAAAATAAGTTAATTTGATAATATCTTATACAAAAGCTTCCTAAAAGCTTCATAGACACAAAAATACCTTTATACATATCTATAGGTGATTGATAGGTTAGAAATTTGATCAACAAGCTAGCCATGTGTCGCATATATTGGTAGCTTGTAAAACAAGCTAAGTACGTGGCATATATGTAAAAAACTTGTCTTGCAAGTTTGATATGTGTCTTACAAATTAGACACGTGTTGGAGGTCCTATAGAATGCCGCCACATAGTTCTTAGATAAATAATATGTAGAGAGACAAGAATGAAGCCTTCTTCACTCTTTTCAACTCCATTCTTGCTTCAGGACTAATTCAAGAGTCTCTTGTATTTTCTAATCTTTGGCAAAAGCCATTTCAGTTTCTTTTTGCATATACATATTCTTTTGTTTCTATTTTGTCATTTTCCTTTGACATGGTTTTTACTAACTTATATATCTATTTCAGTTTGTGACCTTAATAGATTGATAAGAGTGAAGTTACAATATCATAGCTTTGTCTTTTCTTTATTAAAAGTGGATTATCCCTTTTTCTTAATAAGATATAAGTATATTAGAAGTTGTGGATTATCCACTTCTAAATTGATATTGTTCATAGAATTTTTTCTTTGTTTTTAAGCATTTTATTTGAAATGAGAGTAGACACTTTTTTTTTATTTCTATTATGGTATAATGGTAGAGCTTGTTGAAATGAAGAGTGCAATAGCACAAATATAAGAGCAAATGAGAGAATTAATACTCGTAATACATCAATTCAATACACTACTATAAAAAGTAATAAATTTAGTAGGAAGTGAAGATATAGAGATGATTCGAGGTGCTTCAAGCCTTACCACTTTACTTACAATTGAACACCATTTAAGTATCAAAGAACCAAAAATTAGTTTGTTGGAGAAATTTGATGGTATTAGATCTAAGTTTCAAGGATTCATCAATCCAGTACAATTAGTAATTGAACTTCAACCTCAAAATTATCCAACTCAAAGATCATAAGTTATATTTATCGGAATACTACTTTTAAGCTTTGCCTTATTATGATTTTTATCCTTTCTTAAATGACTTGATCCGATATTAGATAATCTAAAGGCATTTTTGGCAAAATTTCAATCTATGTATGGAGAATATGATACAATTTATATCGCAATTAACAAGTTCTGCATCTTACAATGAGGCAACTAATCAGTGACATTTTATGCTTCACAATTCTGATAACTAGCAATTGACATCAAGTGAGATGATGCTACATTCATTAGCCAATTTTTCTATGGATTACAATATGAGGTAAAAAAATTGATGCTCAACTTATCCGATCCTCTAACATTGAATCAAGCAATTGATTTTGTTATGAAGCGTAACAATTGGCTTTATAAATTTTGAACTAAAAATTGCACAAAGAAGCTCCAGCGTTACTATAATACAATAACAATATCAATGTCTTCTCAATGTGTACATTCAAAAGCAAAAGACATGCAAATTCACGTTGTCGTACTGCATTTACGTGCAGTATATAAAAATATTATATATCTTGTATCTATTGTTAATACATGTATGAGTGCTAGAGGTTATTTTAGAAGATATTATAAAGAGAGGATTTATTATAGCCACTTAGTTAGTGAATTAAGATGGCTATTTGTTTTGTTCCTATCTTATTTATATCCTAGAATAGACTCTTTTGTAATTAGAAAAAATATAAAGGTTGTTTTACCTTTCTTGTTGACTTTTGAGGTAGAATGGACCTTGTGAGGGATAAGAAAGAAGAGCATGGGGTGAATAGGGCCTATCCAATAGGATTTGGCTGCCCATGTGGGCGTCTCATAGTCTAATATGGAAAAAAAGGGAGATATACTCCTCTTGCTAGACCGAGAGAGGAGAGAGTTTTGAGTGGTGAACTTTGGAGAGAGATAGCTCCGAGGAGATAGAAGCGTTGTAATAAAAGTTGGTAGGTGTGTTTTTCAAGTTGTGAGGATTCTAGAACCTATTCACTTGCTTGTTTTGGAGTTGTAAGCAAACAATTATGCTTGTTGTAGTAGAATAGGGTTTGCTGCCACCCGACGAAGAGAGGCAGAAACTTTGAGCTGCTACTACAAGTTTGATTTCGATTCTTTCTCAATGAAATTTATAGAGAGTGTGGAAAATTATGCTAGCTTTCTATCAAGACATCTCTTGTTGCATTTAGAGTTGGAGAAAAAAAGTTGTGAGCTTGAGAGTGGGAAAGGGTTTGCTGCCACCTAACGAAGAGGGGCAAAGACTTTGTTCAACCACCCAAGTCGGACAGTCACTTCAATCTTTTTGATATTTTAGGTGCTTATAAAAGCTTGTGTGAGCTTTCCACAAAAACAAAAATCGATACATTTGGAACTTTGATGAAAGTTTTATGAGCTGTGAAGTGTCAAAGAGGGCAAATTGTTACTAGGGTTTGAATAGTAGAATCAACTAGCTACAAAATCTGGAGTTTCAGAGGCATGCATGCGAAATTTTAGAACAAGTTAGATGATGGAGTGAGCTTTCTAAAAAGCTATTGCATGTCTAATTTGGAAAAGGGAAGTGATCACAAAAAAGGCTGAAGTGAAGAGGAGCTTTGCTGCCTTTGCATTTGCTTGGAAATTTTAGCGCCTACTTCTTTTAGCCATAACTTTTAAATGGTAAGTCATCTATTTGTGAAATTTTGATATGTTTTACAATGGATTATTGGCTTTCCATAGGCTATAAGCACGCTTGATTCGACCTTTGGATGAATTTTTAGTGATTTATTTAGTTTCAGCTTGTTGTATAACTTGTATTCCTCATATGCGGTTGTATTTTGAGGTATACTTGAATACATACACACTTTGCTTATACCTTTTATACAAGTATATATACTTGTATTTATATCAAGTATTTATATAAGTATTTTATAAGTATTATATATAATATTTATATAAGTATTTGTACAAGTATTATACCAAGGATTGTATAAGTATTTATATAAGTATTTATACAAGTATTATTCAAGGATTTATACTTTATATTTGTACAAGACTTGTACAAGTATAATACAAGTATAACTTGAAAGCTTGAACAAATATTGTGCAAATATAGAACATACTTGCACGGCTTCTTCTCATATTCCCTACTAGTTCTAGTAGCAGCTAGGAACCCGGCGTTTTCCCAAGGCAAATTCTCTCTACCCGACAACATGGTATATTTTAAATCTATTATTGAATAAGAAAAGACTTATAGTCATCAAGAAGGATTGTATTTATATTGTGGAGAACCTAAGCACACTACTAATTATTATCCAAAGAAACGTCGCAACCACAAAATAAAAAATATAGTTGTAAAAGAAGACAAAATGTCAAAAAATAAGTTTGTTCAGCTACAATACGGACTGTACAACTGGAATCTTATACAATTCTTAATAAAGGTCGTATTTTTTTTTTAGAACCCTCTCTTTGTTTTATAATAGATATCTCTTTGGAACTTAAAAATCATAAAGTCAATGTCTTATTAGATTCAAGAGTCTTAACATATTTTTTAGATATAAAATTTATTAAAAGTTGTAAAATACCTTCAATACAAAAAACTAAAACCGTACATGTAAAAGTCATAGATGGTCGCCTATTGTCTTCTAGAGATGTTATTCATAAAATCTTTCTTATAAATATAACAATAGATGGTTATAATAGTTGTGTAATCTTTAGTATAATTAAATCTCCCTCTAATCCAATTATTTTAGGTTTATCATGGCTAGAAAAGTATAATCCTTGAATAGATTGGATTTCTCATAGACTTGACTTTTTTCAAAGTATTAATAAGAGTCCCATTAGTTGAATGACAAGCCATAATTTTAATATAATAAAATCCATATTTGTAGGCATAAAAGCTTTTATAAATGTAGCAAAAAAATAATCATCTTTTGTTATTTATACTATATCTATTTCTGATGGTGGAAAGACTTCAAGTGGCATTTCAAGCAAATATTAAGATTATTAAGATATTTTTGAGATGAAGAATGCAAATATTCTTTTGAAACATCATCTATATGATTGCTTACTTGATTTCAAAGAGAGAATTCAATCTCCATTCGGACCAATCTATAGTTTATCACAAATTGAATTAGCTAAATTCAAGAAATACATTAATGAAAACTTAGCCAAGAATTTCATATGCCATTCAAAATTCCTAATAGAAGCTCTTATCTTCTTTGTAAAGAAAAAAGATGGGTCACTGAAGATATGTATAGATTATCAAGGATTCAATAAGATTACTATTAAGAATAGATATCTCTACCTTTAATATCTAGACTTCTTGATCAAGTGAATTAAGCTAAGCTCTATAGAAAAATAGATCTAAGAGGAGAATACAACATGATATATATCAAAGAAGGTGATAAATAGAAGATTGCATTTTAAATAAGGTATAGATATTTTGAATATAATGTCATACCTTTTAAACTTATAAATACATCAATTGTTTTTCAACATCTTATGAATGACTTTTTTCATGAATTTCTTAATGATTTTATTGTCTGCTATTTAGAGGATATTTTAATCTATTCTAAGAACACAAAAGAATATAAATTTCATGTTAATTGTGTATTATAAAAACTTGTAGATACAAGATTATATGCTAAGATAGAAAAATAAATATTTTATAGTACTCAAGTTGACTTCGTAAGATACATCATTTTAAATGATGGTCTCAAAATGGATTCTAAGAAAGTTGAGACAATCATAGATTGGAAGATTTCAAAAATAGTATAAGATGTGGAATGCTTTTTGAGATTTAGCAATTGTTATCGAATCTTCATCAAGAACTTTCTTCAAGTTAAAACTCCACTTATATGCTTAACTTGTAAGAATAAACTTGAGTGGAGCAAAAAAACAGAAGTATCTTTTGAGGCTTTGAAGATAACTTTTACTTCTGTACCAATCTTATAGTGCGTCAACTTTTTTAAGGTATTTTTTTATAGAAATAGATGCATCAAATTTTGCTTAGGGGATGATATTGTCAAAAATAGGAATAGATGACAAATTCCATCTAATAGCTTTTTATTCAAAAAAAATTTTAACAGCAAAAATCAACTACAAAATCTATAATAAAGAATTTTTTACAATTATAGATTCTTTTCAAAAATAGCGTCACTATTTAGAAGGCACTTCTACTCTAGTCACCATATATATGGATCACAAGAACCTCCAATATTTTATGTCAATATGCATGTTGAATCATTGCCTAACTTGTTGAAACATGTCTTTATTAAGATTCGAATTTATTATCATCTATTAGCCAAACAAACAATAAGGTCTATCTGATGCTCTTTCTAGACAATATCATACTGTAATTGCTTACAATATGTAAAATCCAATCAAAATATATAATATATTCATAAATTCTAATATGTATTAAAATAATTAAAAAAATAAATTAAAAGAAGTTGATATACTTTATTTTAGATTTTTATTTAGTTTGATTATGGCGTTTAAATTATATAGGATCTAAATATTTAGTATAAAGCCTTGAGAGGCTATTGGGATCCAAAGAAGAAGAATTAAATTACTAAGATGCTTATTTGAAAGGATGAAGATAAATTATGGATGAATGAAGGAAAGGAGTAAAGTTCTTCATTTTTATTGGTCAATGGTCATACCTAATAGGCTTTGAGGAGGCTACCTACAATAAAAACGAGGATTTTGGCGACTTCATGGAGAACATTCAAAAATCAGAGATAAGAGTTAGAAAGCTTATTTTTGTACTATAATTTTGGTATAAAAATCAAGAGATTTGGAATTATAAGGGAGGAATAGACATTTGAAGTTAAGGTGTACAAATTATACCTACTATCACTCTTTTGAAGATATAAGGTGTTAGATGAGAGCTTTTGGAAATCAAAAAATTTGATTAGAGAGGTGATTTTAAGATCTACACTTGGTATGGAAGAATTGATATTTTTGAAGTTTTGAAGAAGAAAATATTGAGAGTCAAAGACATCAAATTGAATTCCAAGGCAGTAAGTAGGCCATTTTGTTGATAGTGATGGTTTTTGCCATATCTTGAGCTTTTGGATAAATTTTTATCTAAACATTTTTAAGAAGGTGTAATATTATGTTAAAAAGCTTTATAAAATTTTTTATAACATTTAAACTTTTAGTTTGTGAGATATGAAGAACTTAATACATGGATATTTGTAAACAAAGATTTGAAGCTACTGCTAGGATTTTGACAATATCTAAAGATCGATAAAGAATTAATTGTTGAAATTTATAGTCGTAATTAAAAATATATCAGTATTTTTTATAATTTTTGAGTAGATTTGGATGGTTATATTAAAAATTATGGATTATTGAAATTCCAAAAAAATTCTCTTCTTATAAGTGAATGAGGGTTTTAAAATATTTTGTTGTATTTTGAATGTTTTCATGAAATAAGACTTATATATTGGTTGTAATAGCCCTATGAAGGAGAATTTTATATAAATTTCGAGATTTTATTATAGTTGGAACTTTGTTGAGTAATTAGTTGGTTGTGATTTGGCATAGAAAGGGATACTAAGGATTTTTTAAATGCCATAGAAAAATTTTATATACAAATCTATTTAAAAATAAGAAGTTTTATTAATATAATATATTTTAAAATATTATTATATTTATTTATCCTTCTTATTAAGAAAAAATAACTTATGAAACTGTGGCCAATAATTTATAGGTAAATTTTTTATAATTAGATACCTAATATATTTCCAACTTAAAAATTACACCATACAATAGTATTTTCAAGGTCAATGATGTGAAGGTCACTTGCTTTATGGACTTTATAATAAATTGCCTATGCCACTTTGGATCACGTTAATGAAATAGTATTTTTTCACAAAAAATTCCTAATTAATAATCTAATCTTTCAAATAGCATTTATGGAGCTTGCCTATATAACTAAAAAATAATATAAAAAAGATAATAGAATGTCATTTGTAATAATGGCTTAACTTGCCATGATTATTTTGATAGAACACAAATAGTCTAGTTTTTTTATCATTCTATTGATCAAAAATTGATCAACATCTTGTGTGTTCAAGAAAATATCAAAAGAGATTCTAAAATATTAATAATAGTTTTTGGTGCCTATACCTAATTAAATTGGTTTAATAATGTTGATTTGTCTATTTTTTTGAATTGCCAATAGGCCACAGATTTAAACCAATTTATTTTTAAACTTAAAGCCAAGCTAAGTTTTTTAATAATATTTATCAAATATAGAATTTTTTTTTTTTTTTTTTGAAGTTATGATTATGGAGTCATTAATACATTGGCTAATGACTTCTTGATTAGGGCTCTAAAAAATAGAAATACTTTGTAAATGGTATTCTTGGATAGTATGTTTAATAATAATATTAAGAATTTTACCAACTATAATGAAGAGGTAGGGAGCCAAAAGACAATCTTATTTCACACCTCTTCCTATTGGAAAATAATTTGTGAAGATTCTATTGATATTCACTACTCTACTTGTACCTTAGAAACTAATTTTAATCATATGAAAAAAAGATATATCAAAGCCAAGTAATTCTAATGCCTTTAACATAAAGTCCCAATCAACCTTGTCATAAGCTTTTAAAAAATTAATTTTTAATTAAAAAAAGAGGTTATTTTGAAGAATTAGCCCAATTTATAGTTTCTTGAATAAAAAATATATTATCAAAGAAGAAACTTAGTTTGGTTGGAATAAATAATCTCCTTGAGAACTATTTGGAGCCATCTTTAAATTACTTTAGTATAGATTTTATAAGAAGTGTTTAATAAGGTAATAGGCCTTCAATTGCTTAATTTTATTTTCTCATTTCTTTTATGTAGAAGGGCAATATGTCCTTTTACAATGCTATGTAGAAATTGACTTTTAGTTAAAGCTTAGTTAATCATGTATACAGTCATTTTCAATGATGTGCCAAAAGATCTCAAAAAATTCAATACATACACCATTTGAACTGGATGCTTTACCTTTTGCTATATCCTTAATAATATCTTTTGAGTTTGTGCATGTTGAATGGCATAAATAGATTTTTGTTGATACTTTTTGTAATCTTAAGGATTTTGGATTTCTATAATAATGTAGCCATTAGGATTGATTTCACTCTGATCCTTAATTATTTGATTTGTCTTAAAGCGAGTGATGGCTCTGCTTCCTTGACATCTTCATCAAAATTGCTTTCTTTTGTAGGTTCTAATTCAAACTCTAACTCGTTCCACACTTTGTTCCTCTAGAAGAATGTCTTAGTATAAACCAAGATATGTAATCAACCAAGATATGTAGTCAACCAAGATATGTAATTACTCTCTCTGTCCAATTTTTTATTTTTTCAAAAAGTAGTTTGCTAAATCCATTGATACTTTTTTTACTAATTTTCTTTCTCTCTCTGCAGTTCTCTCTTTCTTGGATTGGAATTTTTTAAGTTTAGCCACTCATCTCTCTCTCAGACTGGAGTTCTCTTAGTTCTATCACTCGTCTCTCTCTCAAACTAGAATTCTCTCTCAAAGTTGGAAGAATTTTCAGTCGTGTTCAAACTCTGCTTTGAGTTAATAAGCTTGCTTTGATAGAATGTAAATAAAAAATGACATTGTTGCTAAGAAACTTTATTAAAAAAACATGTTTACATATATATTGATTTTACCCATGTCTTGAAGTGATACCCTCTTTAGAAGTGATACCTATGCTACAAAGTGATATCGCCTTGAGGTGGTCGTGCCTAACCTTATCTTGAGTGGACGTGATTTGCACTGAAAATGAGTATTTGTGTCTTTCAACACCACACTACCCAATCTTTCTATACCAATTAAGAAACTCTTGGTCTGGTGCCCTTCAATGGCCCTACATGATGACAATCGCTTCCTGTTGTGAATATTAGAATCTCCTTCTCAGGTAATGCTTCGGTGGGTCTACGAGGTAGCTCTCTCTTTTCTCAACTCACTATAGGCAGGAACCCTGGATGAGTAGTAGGGCAAGACTCAAATACCCAAGAGAGGATGGCATTGAGAGAGCCAACATGATGACCATAGTCTGACACACACAACCAAGAATATAAACTAACCCTACTTGATTCACGCAACCACGGAATTTAAGAGTAAGAGAGAGAGAGAGCAGAGAGATGGGTAGAAGGCGGTTGCATAGCTACACTAGATAGAGATGTTCCTCTCCCCAGAAATGGATAATTCACCTGTGTGAATGGAGCACCAACATAACCTCGACAGGTCGCGGATGGATGAGACGATGACTGTCCTCTCTTTCTCACTTTCTAGTGCATTGTCATTTCCACAGCTTTCCGTTTGATGGGAGTAGCTTTTGCGAGGAGAATGATGGGATGATCGCGATGTGGAAGGTCCAGATTCGCTCTCCACTTTTGGTGTTACAGTATGCTACATCTAGGCCTTGCGGCATGTGGAGATGGAAGGCTTTCTATATACTGTCTGCGTGCCGGAAATTGACCTTGAGCTTCAAGACGGAGTGGTGGAGACCACCCCTCTCTGGAGCTGCATATGTTTGAGGTTGGAAACGTGCAATGCTATCCTCAATCAATATTGAATTGTCGGGAGTGTTTAGAGCCTCGCAGGTACGAAAGAATTTCTGAGAGGTGGGTGGGACTGCAATGCAAAGGGCAATGGTTGGAATGGATGCATTGGAAATTGAATAACTGGTCTTGGGAATCGTTTTCCCTCCGAGTTGGGATACAGGGATTGAGTTTTTGAATGCGAACGTGGAGTATTTCGGGTTTTCTTCTATTCGTGATTGTACGACTGCGGAATTTCGCATATTGACAGCTTGATGAAAACTCTCGTTGCTGAGAGTGTTGTTTTGAATCTGAAATGTTAGAGAAATAGTGCTTGTGACCAAGATTTTTCTATCAAACCGCAATTCGACACCTTCTCGACTTACAATCGTTGCTCTCGTTGCAAATTGATAATTCGATTAGGGTATCGTACTAATAGTGCTCAGACATTGTATTGCCTAGTGCTTGATGAAATTACTAGCTCTCGGTTGATTATTCACCAATACAGTGCCAAGGGAAGAATTCCTTTTAGCTGAAGCAAATCAACTGGCTACGGCATTCGCTGTGTCCAGATCAAGAGTCGCTTGTGTGGGTATCGGTCACGGAAAATCGGGCAGATGTATTGTACAGAATATAATCTTTCGGTACTTGCGGTGCATTCATGTTTATGGGTTGCAGAAAATTACCTGAATTTTTGTTGTATCGGCTCTTCCCTGGTCCATTGCGTGTAAAGGTGTGGTGAGGCTCCGGAATGGCTATGTCACCCATAAGACGGCTACTGACGAGGACAGCGGAGCATTTCCACCCAAAGCCATCGGTGAAGTGTATGATCTTCGACATGGACGGGACCCTTACCGTGCCTTGCATCGACTTCCGACTCATGTACAAACGCATACTGGGCGGAGACCATCCAGACGTCGTCAACAACAACCCTATCGACATTCTCCACGAAATCTCCAGCTGGAGCTCTGAGAAGCAGGCTCGCGCGTACGCCATAATAACAGAGATCGAGCAAGACGCCCAGGAGAAGCTTCAGATCATGCCGGGCACGAAAGAGGTGTGCTCATTCCTCGATGCGCGTGGCATTCGTCGCGACATCATCACCCGCAAAGTGAACACTGGCATTGAATTCTTCCACTCACGATTCGGATTGCCCAAGTTCCATCCCGCTCCGGGCCGTTAGTTCACCACTTGCAAGCCTCATCCCGCGCCATTGCTGCACATCTGCGACAAATGGGGCCTGTACCCCAACGAGGTGATGATGGTGGGCGACAGCGCAGCTGATGACATCGTCTGTGGGAACCGCGCGGGCGCCATGACGTGCTTGCTGGACGAATCGGGGCGGTATCAGTCCAACGAGCTCGCGGATGAACAAAAGCCTTCACACCGAATCCAGCGCTTGTTCGAGCTCAAGTCAATCGTAGAGACCTGCTATAATTTGCCGCTGCCGCTATCATCCAATGTCCAGAGCCGCCTTTGAGGTTTTGCGCCATCTCGCGTTGCAACTCGCGTCGTATTGACCGGTCCCATCCATGGCGCCATGAATTCACCAGCAACCACGAGCCCGTTCGACATGAAACTGCGTAAGGATCGGGATTCCTCGTTGTTACAGGATTAGGGTTTCAAGAGGATTAGTTGTTTAAAAATCTAAAATGATTCATTCCACATTTTGTATTTGTATCATTGTTATTTCTAATTGTTGTTGATTGTGCATGGATTTCAAACATTTTAAATTATGCACAGCTGTAAACTGAATGCACTATGAATATTTCGAACATTGACCGATTTTTTTTTTTATGTACCGATGTGATCAATACATACATACATACACATACATACACATATATACATACATACATACATACATACATACATATATATATATATATATATATATATATGTGTGTGTGTGTGTGTGTGTGTGTTTGTGTGTGTGTAACCAAAATTGCATTATCAAATCTAGTCAAATTTGTTTAAGAGAATAACTTGATGTTGGGATATGCAAAATGCGTTGTTATCACAGTCTTAGACGAGTTAAGTTTAATTGTATGAAGTGGATTTTGGGGATACATGATAACAATTCCATGTTTGAATCTACATGATATCAACATCTATTGTATTGAATATTTTTATCTGTAACTTTTTAACTTTGATAAAAAGTTGAATTTAGAAAGTTATGTAAATTAACCCTCGTATCAGAAAAGCTATCTAAATCCTCATCCAACAAGCCAGACTATTCGAATAATGCAAAAAACAAGTTTCACTGCGAAACACGAAATCCACTGTCAAAATTCAAACACAACTGAAACCTTACACTTCTACTCATCGGTCCAAACCTCACTTAACATGAAATTAACGAATAATTCAACACTAATCTAGTTTAATTTAGGGTCATACCACCATCCGTGGGTCGTCGTTTCAAGACCTGGACTTCATTTCTCGCCTGGTCAGCATCCGCATTCAACTCTACAGAATAAGTAGATATGAAGACTTGACTCTAAAATCCACGAGTCTTGATGGGAAATCAACGAAATCGGACCTCAGTAAAGGACTCCCAGCGTCCTGGTCTTTAGGGCCAAGTCAAGTCGTCGCAGTAGAAGCAGCACGAGTTTGTCAGGAGAATCATGCCAAACAAATTTAGTAGTCGGGGTGCAATCGCTTGGACATGGAAGCTTGATGCCCAGCTTCACGCCACAAGCCTTTGCCAGCTGCGTGCTTGCTGGAAGGAAGCTATTGGTGCCGTGTTGTCCCACTGATCATCACCGAGGAGCCGAGGTTTGAGTCCCAGTGGGATAGACTTGGTCTGAAGCGGTAGCATTCACGACAACCTTGTGCGTGTGCGTGCGGATATTGGAGCATTGGAAACTTCGGTGATGAGTTGGTGCACGATCGAGCAACACGCGAATGATATTTGATGGGATGGGTTCGGATGGTTTAGGCTGCAGGGATTTTTTTTCTAGCAGCTAGCGTTTGGGGGATTGGAAGAGAGGTTTTGTAGCGTTTTCGGGAAGGTTTGGAGCTTCTCTTAGGGCTTGGACAATTGGGTGTTTCGTAGGAGGGCATGGTGGGGTGGCACTGAACTAGGAGGGAAGCCAATGGAGCGCCCTTTGGAGTGCGCAGATTCTCGTAGTTCAGCTACGAGCTGGTCCTGTAATAAGAAATGTAGAGGGTGGGGGTTAAAGAAGCGCAGTGTTGTGGCTTCTGACTTAAAATCTGTCGTGTCCCTGCTGCTATTCATCTATTTTGTTCAAGATGTCACTGCGGAAATGGGTCATCAACGAATTTCAGGTACCGCATTTGCATGGCTTAGGGTTTCTTATGTTTGGGAATGTTGTGAGTATTAATCGTTGCGCAAGGAGCCTGGCAAGTTGGATTGGAGAATTAGAATTCATCATCTGGTGTCCCAGGTTTCCAGAGTTTGTGCAGATTATGTGATGCATTTTATAAGAACTGGTTGATTGAGCGTTTTGGAATTCTTTGGTAACCCACAGTCATCAAGCTCCAAACTGAGAAATCGCTCAAAATGAGTTCAGAGTGCGAGTATAGAGAGATAATACATGCAGCTTATTCTGTTCAGTAGAAAGAAATTAGGCTGTAAAACTCAATCGCCAGGCGAACCCACTTATGCTCAATTTCCTTAGGAACTTATTATCTTGACGACAACTGAATATTGCTTCTACCAAATGAAAGGTGCTATTTCAGCTGTTGCAAGGCTGTGTGTGCAACATAGTTATCCTGATTTTGCTGTGATGAATAACTCTTATTAAGGTACACTTCATTTTATTTCTGTATGAAAGTCCTCTATGAAAGTCATACCATCCACTTAGATAACAAGGACACCTGGTAAATTCCTTGCAGGAAGTGCGGGTGATGTGCTGGAGGACAACCCTGTTGGCCGTCTGAAAGTTTTTATCTATGATATTCCGAGGTATTTATTTCTTTTGAAACTTACGAGCACCATCTTAGAGATGAAATCATATCCAATTCTTTTCGCTCTGGTATTGTCATTCTGAATTCTATTAAGGCTTTTACGCTAGTGTGACGCTCTTTTTACTGTTTGATGTGCCACAATGTCTTTGAGAGGGTTGCTTCATGAGATATAGAATAGTGGAGTGTATCTAACCTAGCGATGGTTGAACTTTGGTTGTCCTATAGTAAATATAACACAGATTGGTTGAAAAAGGACCCTCGCTGCCTTACACACATGTTCGCTGTGGAGGAGTTTCTTCACGACTTTTTGACGGAAAGCCCTGTTCGGACGTTGAATCCTGAAGAGGCTGACTGGTTTTACACTCCTGTGTACACAACATGTGATTTGACTCCAAATGGGCTTCCTTTGCCTTTTAAGTCACCCCGCGTTATGAGAAGTGCTATCAGCTACATTTCTAGCCACTGGCCGTACTGGAACAGGACAGAAGGAGCAGACCATTTTTTTGTTGTACCACACGATTTTGCTGCTTGCTTTCATTATCAGGTATTCAGAAATTTCATTTTTATACGCCATTTCGTCTTTTTGTGCCTTAGTTGTGATTACAGATAACGTCCTGCACCTGTAGGATTATGCACGCTTCTTAGAAGGCACCAACGCTTGAAGAGGGATGTGCTTCCACTGACTTGTGAAAACATCTATTTCCTTCTTCCTAGTGACAATCGGAAGTAACAGAATGAGGCATTCTTTTAGACCATTTTCATATTACAATAAACAAGCACATTTTTTCTGAAACAGGAAGAAAAGGCCATTGAGAGGGGTATTCTCCCACTGTTAAAGCGAGCAACGTTAATTCAAACGTTTGGTCAGAATCATCACGTTTGTCTCAAGGAAGATTCAATTGTTATCCCCCCGTATGCTCCACCTGAAAGGATGCAAACCCGGCTGAATCCGCCAAGCACCCCACGCTCTATTTTTGCATATTTCAGAGGTTTATTTTATGACCCTGGCAACGATCCTGAAGGTGGTTATTATGCTCGGTAAGCTTTTCACGACTACTTATCATTTTTATATATAGTATTATTTATTTATTTATTAGTATGCTTTTTCGTTCTATAATCTAGAAGAAGATTTTCTTGGATTATGTTCATGTGTACTAAAGAGGCATCACCGAAACTTTCAATGTGGTAACTGAAGTATCAGCCTACTCTCTCCCGACATGTATGCAAGCCAGTTTTTATTTATCTTTTGTTTATTTATTCTTTTGCTTCCTCTTGGTTTGTTAGATATACTGAGTGCCTCATTGGATGATTCTTTGCAGAGGCGCAAGAGCAGCTATCTGGGAAAATTTCAAAGATAACCCATTGTTCGACATCTCAACAGAGCATCCAGCAACCTACTATGAAGACATGCAACGCGCAATTTTTTGCTTGTGTCCACTTGGTTGGGCTCCCTGGAGTCCCCGGCTTGTTGAAGGGGTGATTTTTGGTTGCATTCCTGTCATTATTGCAGACGACATAGTGCTACCTTTCGCTGATGCCATACCATGGGAGAAGATTGGGGTGTTTGTGGAAGAGAAAGATGTTCCTATACTGGACAAAATATTGTGTACTATTACTCATGAGGAGGTGCTTGAGAAGCAGAGACTACTAGCCAACCCAGCCATGAAGCAAGCCATGCTTTTCCCTCGACCTGCAAAACCTGGGGATGCTTTCCACCAGATCCTTAACGGGCTGGCTCGTAAGTTGCCTCATGATCCTAGTATTTACTTACAACCAAACCAATCGTTCCTAAATTGGACGGAGGGTCCTCCTGGCGACCTGTATCCTTGGGGCAATGATTTGTAACACTACTTAGAAATCGTGTTGTATCCCCTACGAGAGTCTCGTCACCTGCATTGCTAAGGATCACCTAAAATTGTTTCGGACCTCCTCGCAGCACTGGCAGGGTCACCCACTATCTCGACAATACATGAGATACCCAATTAAAGCAAAGAGCTTATATAGACTTTAATATGTAAGGTTGTATAGCAAACCAAATTCTGTATTTTCGAGCGACTGATCTGGTCGTAATCTATCAGGGGATTATCAGAATGCAGGATGTCCTTTTGGGCAGAATTTTAAGGTAGAAGTGGGAGGAATTCTTTCAAAATTGAGTAGTCATCCCTTGTTAACTGCAAGCACTAGGTGGTGAAGGAAAGTTCACACTTTTCTTTAATAACCTTTACTAGAACTTAATATGTTGTGAATTTTTAAATTAAAACTTCAAAAGTTGATTTTTGTTGGATGCAACACTTCTGGGACTTGGACGAAATAATTTTGAAAACTATACAACATTCACCTAATATCATGAGAGCTGTCACACATTTCCAATTGCAAGCTTGAGAGAACAAGACACAACTACAGCAGCTGAAGGATTTAGAACTTCATCTCTCCAAATCTTGGTGTGTAACCAATGAGTTGTGATTTAGCGTCTAATCTTTAATCAATCATTGACCTTGAGTTGACAGCAATTAAATCTATGAAGGTTGTCCTCTATGTTTGTCTATGTTTTTGATAGCAAAGTAAGAAAATGGTGTAGAGAAATATAAATAGGAGGATTCTTAAGATTAAATAATAGGGTGGTTTAAGATTTTAGTGCAACAACTAGTACTACATAAAACCATAAATATTCACAATAATTAATAAATTAATGGAATATAACAAGTATTTTTGCAATGTGGGCTTAAGTGGTTGAGTATTTTGACCAAATATCTTGTAAAGCTTGTGCCAAGTATGTTGTTAATGAATGTTGTGTATTAAATAATATCTACAAGATGACATTTAGATAAAAGATTGTGTATTGTTTGTTGTCTTCCAAGTACATACTTGTGTTCAAAGAAAAGTAGGTAGATGCATATCTAATCTTTGTCTTATTAAATGGAAGCTAATGAGGCAACTTAGACAAGCTAAAAGGTTTCAATTCTATCCAAATCTTTGAACTGGATGAATATCCACTAGGTTTGTCTATCTATAAGATATCTTCTTCATGCGCAAGCTTGAAACCTATTATGTCTCACTTACAATTTATTAGGTGGTAATAGTAGCAAAGGCAATTATAGAGTATCCTTAGCTTGTAAGAAGATAAAAATTTGAAGGAACTAGGACAACAATAAATAAATAAAACTAACCTAAAATACAATAATCAATTTTAAATCATAGCATAAATATGGATATAGAAAAGGGATATAAGTAGGAGAAATTTTGGATTTATTTTCCATTAATCAATTTTGGAAGATTAAAGTTATAAATTAGCATCAAAAGGATAAGATTAAAAGAAAATTTTACTTTATTTATTTATTCAAGAAATATTTTATTCTCTAATTTTTATTAAATATTCATTTAAATGATTAATCATCTTAT
The DNA here is from genome assembly GCA_036785485.1 of Physcomitrellopsis africana. Taxonomy (NCBI): domain Eukaryota; kingdom Viridiplantae; phylum Streptophyta; class Bryopsida; order Funariales; family Funariaceae; genus Physcomitrellopsis; species Physcomitrellopsis africana. The sequence continues at coordinate 168,743 of JAWRVF010000360.1, read as the reverse complement.
ATTTCTAAATAACATACTAATATTTAGCAAATTTTAGTGAAATTTTAGTTCATAATAATATTATATTATATATTAAAATATAAATATTCTTTTAGATAAGAGTTGTAAAAATATTTAAAATTGATTTATCTTATTTCAAATTACTAAAAGGATAAAGAAGAATGGTTTTATTTTTATTAATAAAAAATAAGTTTTAAAATATCTTTTTTATTACGCAATAGATATCTATATTAATTTTTTATAAATAACTATTTGGATAGATAACATATTCAATGCATTGGCATATCAACCTAAAAAAATTAATGATAACTATTATCATAAATAATTATTCATATTATAATTATAATAAGATATGCAATCATTTAAAACAAATCATTTACAAATATATAAGTTTTTAGTATTTGCTTATGATAGTTGAGTTTTTATAAATATTAAGTTGTTTGAACAAATTATTTATAATATTTTAAGGATAATAAGATTTTTCTTGTTGAAAACTAATTTAAGTTATTTTTTTCATTGTTTCAATTTATGTATTTGCAAGCTAGTCAAGTAAAATCACTTTATTCAACATTTACTACGTCATATTCAAAGAAATAGTTAAGAATTAACAAGATTATAATAATAGATATTTTAAAGAATACAAGTATAACTACAAAGTAAAAAAAATAACAAAAAATGTAATTAAGCTTAAAGAATATTAAAATTAGATATATGAAGATTACAATTTTAAGCTTAAATACATCTAGTTTTTAAACTAATAATTAAGCTTAAAGAATAGGTGAATAATCCAATAAAGCTATCATAATTAATTTCAATAAATAAAATGACATAATAGATCTTTAAATTTTATTATGTGTGAAACAATACCAATTATAAAACAATATAATACATTCTTAAAGAAAAAATATGTATTAAAAGTAGTATTACAAGTCACTTTCTAAATTTTTATTTCACCTCAAGTTTACATATTATATATATATATTTTTTATTATATCATGTTAAAATTATATTAATAAAGTTTACATATTATATATATATATATATATATATATATATTATTGTATCATGTTAAAATTATATTAATATTTTTTGTTACAATTAATACTTGTAAAGCAATTAATATTAAAAAAAAAAAGCTTAAAATAAAATCAAAGCATGTAGTTAATTATTTCTTAAATAATTAACTATGGGACAAATATAATTTTATAATTTTATAATCATATTTCATCCAATCATCAAATTACACATTATATTTTTATACTTTTATTACTTTTTAAGGCTTGATTATTGTTATTCTTATTGGCTAGTAATATATTGTCTTTTATAATAAACCTCGGACTTATTTGCTAAAAATGCTACAAATAAATAAAAACATAATGTTTTAACATTGATTTGTTATTATTATTATTATTATTATTAAGTTACTACGTGTGTTTTTCTAAAATATAAGTGTTTAGTAATGTTTATTGTAAAATTTTATACAGCAAACCAACCTCACTTACAATTAAAAATCTATCAAGCATAATTATGAATTTTAAAGACCAATTTTTGACATGACAATTAAGAATTGTACCCCAATACAATTCTTAGTTATTTGCCAAAACATTCTGTATCATGAACTTCTATGTTTTGGCCAAAGTTATTGCTAATATTTTGTTTTAAATTGATTAAGAGAAAAAAGTTTCACTATAGAGGATATTTATTACTCTCTTTTATGCACAGTAATTCTACTCATTGTCTTAAAATAAAATAAAATCGTTGAAAAAGTGATACATATTGTTGATTGATACATGAAAAGAATACACATGTAAATTTTTTCTTGAAACTATCAAAACTTGTGCTAGAGTGTATCAAGCCACTTGTAAGATGTTTATAAAATTTGGCCTTTGACTAGTGGCTGCCAATTTAAATCAATTGTCAATCAATAAAATTTACAATCAGGTTCCTGATTACTTGATGAGGTTATTATGAAGTTCAAATTACTACAAAAGACCTCCAAAATTATTCATGTGGCAATGTCTTAACATCTCTTAAAAGTAAAAGCTATGAAATGAGTTAAGAGAATAATGTAATTAATCTTTTATGGCAATACTTTTTAAAACCCATTTCATCATTGAATGTTCCAATACTGTTTTATATAGTATTTAAAAATAAAAATGAGAAATGAAATTGTACATTGTCAAAGATTTCTTAGAAGTATATTTCAAATTGTAAAAAAAATTATATGGTAAAATGAAACCACTATTTGTGTATCAATTTTAAAATTAAAACAACACATGCAATTCGGCTCCTTCAATAATTATGTTTATATATATATATATATATACACACACACACACAAACACACATACATATACACACGTTTGCTCACATTTAATGCTTTCTAATGCTTCTATATTGCATCTTTATTTTTGTATACACACATGCATTGCAGCAGCAGCCCGAAATGGTGACGTATTCGCAAATGCCAGCAGGGCATGTAACGTGGGACAGGATGGACTGCCATGGTGGCCTGTTCCATCTCGTAACCCTAACCCTAATTCCAGTGCTGGCTCTCCTGGGGTGGCCATAATGCGGAGCACGCAACGAGGTTCATTCTCTTTCGCTCACCCTTGCGCCTGCCTCGCCCTCGCCTCCCGTGCTTCGTCGCATCTGTTGTCGCTGCCCACATCATCTGCCAGCATGGGTCACGAGGCGGTGTGGAACTCGCACCCTAAGGGCTACGGCCCTGGCTCCCGCACCTGGTAACCATTTCAATCCTTCTCTTGCTCTCTCTTTCTTGTCCTGCATGCCTGCTTTTGAAAGAGATCCTCGCTTCAGGGTTACGGGCTAGGGCAATTCGGATTTTGGTTTTTCGTAACTGGATTCGATGTTAGTATTGACGGCGCATTGCAGCCTCCTCAGCTGGCTTGCCGCAGCAGGTGTTCATACGATTGATGCTCTCACCCTTAGACTGGTATAGATGCGTTACAGCGCCCTCCGACCTTATGGGCCACCTGCAATGTTTAGTCGCGCTTGTGTAGATTTGGTAAAGTCCATTTGTATTCGATTAGTGCAGGATTCATCAAGACAGTTCTGTTCTAGTGATAGGCAAGTGGTCTGATGTTGCGTGGTGGATGTTGAAACCCTGATGTTGATGGCTGTTGCGTGGGAGGTCTTCTTTGTGTGGAGGTTTCATGTTTGAACTGCGAGTTCGGGGGCAGTCTATTTGTTGATTAATCTTGTAGAGTTTGGCGATGTTCTGTATATAGGCAGTCACTCGTTCAAAGTACTGGCTGAAGATGATGATGTAGTGGATTCTAGGTTGAGACTGACGAGTTGATTGTCTAAGTAGCCTTTCCTCTTTGGCCGCTCCTACATGGCGTAGTGGCACCTTCATTGCCCTGAATATAAGAGCAGCCGGTTACGTGATAACATTCTTAGTGGTGGAGCCCAAGTTCTACACCTCTTTACGCTCCCGCTCGGTTTTTTTACAACTGGACTTGATAAGCATATGTGGGTTTTAAATAATAGTTACTATTGAGAGTGTCTGAGTGATTTTTTCCTCGTTGCAATGGTTCCGTTTGTCGGTAAGAAATCTGTGGTTTGGGCACTGTCTGATGGAGTCGATTGCAGTGTGAATCACATGATGTGAAAATCATTCAGTTTGCGGAATTCTTGTGTGTGTGCAGCCGGGTGTGTGGGAACTCATGCGGAATGATTCGCAAGTACGGTATCAACACTTGCCGTCAGTGCTTCCGTATATACTCCAAGGACATTGGATTCGTGAAGGTATTACGTTTTGTCTAGTTCTTCTTGAACAAGTTGTTTTGTAACGCGGGTTAGCAGAACACACTGATTTATAGGTGAGATTGTGCACTCTTTTGGCTTTTTTGTTGTTTGGTTCCAATGCGTTGATGTTGTCGACTGTGATCCGTGTTCCAGTACCGCTAAATGGGAGCGTGGAGCGCTCATGTTCTCTGCTATGGCGTAGTGGAGTGTAGAAGTAGGTAATTTGTACTGAAAGGCAGCCAATGCTTTAAGGAGCTCTCTTAAACGGCTGATTCAGCTATGAATATTTTACCTGAACAGAGTCTATGAAATTGCTGCCCATGTTTGTGTGCGTGTGTTGTATTTTCCTGTATACTTCGTGGTTTTCCCGATGGCTGTCAGACCTGCGAATGAGTTGCAGTTTGCAGACTGTATGCTTCGTGTGATGAGTTCCTGGGTACTGAATTTTTGCCTCAAGCAAGAATTAGCATCCAGCGTTGGTAGTGACTGTTTAAGGTCTTCTGAAGTGGCTCCTCTTCCGTTTACAATGGTAACCTTCGCATGTTATACCTGTTACGCTCATTGATAGGCCGTGAACTTAAAATCTTAGGATCTGTGAATGGATGAGAAAAGTGTCTTACAGATTTCCAACTTATAGTCATTGGAGTGTGGTGTGTGCCCTGTTTGTGGAAGTGGGAAATGCAATAGTTTGGTTAAGGTAAGACTTAATGCAAAGAAACTAGCTCGTCTTCTAGATTCTAGTTATGTCTCACAATTGTACAACAAGCTATATATGAATTGCATGGGGCAAGAAGCACTGAAAAAGGTACTTTGATGAAATACAGCTGTGCCTCCAAGTGGCTTGAATGGTGGCCAAACATTTAAGTAATAGAATTGGTTGGATGGGTTTCAGGTTTTTGGAGCAAAACAAATGAATATTATTTAATATCATGTAAACATTAATTATGCATGTACGTTGTCTTTGTGTCTAGGACAGTAAGTAAGTGGCAGCTACTTTTTAAGATTGTAATTGGTTGAAATACAAAAAAATAAATATAAAACCTTTTTTAGTTGGCTTTTACTTGGGAAAATCAATCATGAGGTCATGAGAGGAAAAGAGGAGGTGAAATGCACATTTTTCTTACATGGCTTGAAACTTATGTTAGGAAGTAGTTTTTACAAAAAGTTGAGATGTGTCGGACATGCTAAAAAATGTCACTTGAAATAACATCACTTAAAATTTTCAAAGATATATATATATATATATATATATTGTCATACTCGTTGAAATTGAGATATAATTTGCCATGTTGAAAATCCTGATAAAAATCAATTTGATTCACATGATGGCCTCTTCTCACATTGTACTATTTTTAAAGGTCAAATACTTTTGAAGGATAACTTTTCTTCATCAAGCAAAAGATTTTCACAAGATTTTAAAATCATGATCTTTCAAAGTAGGCTTCTAGACTTAAATACTTAAATACTTAAAAAATCAATGATGTTAGATTAAATTTAATATCTTATTTAATAATTATAGTTTCAATGACAAGGAGGAAAATAAATATGATAATAATAATAACCATAATAAAAAAATTATCAAAAAAAACCGTGTCAATATACAAGAATAGTACAACTAGTAATTTGAATGTTAATATAAATTTATATTAAATGGATGACTTAAATTTTGTGCAGGTTTTAATATTAATATAATATGTTGACAACAAATAATATTTCAAAAATTGGATATATTATAATGATATATGAATGGTTATAATTTGAGGAAAAAATATAAGGTATAAATTGTAATGAAAGATATTGAAGTTTTATTATTAAAATTCAATTAATTTTTACGAGATTCTGCATGCATGCATAGATATCTATGTTGTAAACCATGCAGAATCTAAAGAACTTGGAATCAGGTCCATGTCTCCAAAGTCAATCAAAAATCCAGGAGTGAAATTGTAATCAATTCAAAAAAGAAAGTATTGACAGTGTTGTTATTGTCACCCTAATTTTTATTATTGGCACCCCAACTTGCCATCCACCACATGCCACTGTGGTTTTTGCTAATACCACACTAATCTGCCCCAAACTTAAGTTGCACATCATGAGATACTTTTCTCAACCATATGCTCATATCCACTTCTCTCCACAAATGGTGGTTGACATGAGTAATTAAGAATTATGGGCCGGCACAATCACCTTTGGTAACAGTACTGATGATTGAAAAAAATGACTTGTGGTGTGCAACTTAAATTTAGGGCAGCTTGAGGTGGTATTATCAAAAACCATGGTGGCATGTGGTGGATGACAAGTTGGGGTGCCAATAGCAAAAATTAGGCTAGCAATAGCAACACTCTAAATTGAACACCCAAATTTAATGTTGACACTGTCAAGGGGCTAAGATTGATATAATTTTAATTTTATTTTGAAAAAGTTCTACAATCATTCTTCTCTTCATAGGATTCAAAGTCACTCAAACAAAATAAAAAAAAATATATGTATATATATATATATACACACACACGCGTAAAATTGTAAATAAATAATCAATTATAGAGGGAATGGGGAGAAATGGGGGAATTGGGTGCAGTGAGCTTATCCATATATTTGGATGAAATTACGCATACTGACAATAATAGATTAGGGCAATGGGAGTATGGTGGATGAACTTGGTTATTCATCTGTAGGTCAACGCAAGAGTCAACTCGTCAAACCAGTCAACCCGAAAGGCAATGGACGTGGAGCTTTTGCCACGTGGCGGGTCCAGCTTGGCAATCGTGGAGGGAGAAAGGCAGGGCGAGAAGATTCCAACTATTTTAAGATAGTTTATTTATTTATTGTAGTTTATTTTTGTATATTGAATAGAATCAACTTGCTCATTTGTTAACAAATCATTGCAATCCATAAATGTTTCATACTATTTTCTTCTCTTTACACAAATAAAGTTTTGTTTAGAAAATTTAAGTTTGAATTCAAATTGATTTGTTTGTTTGTCTGTTTATTATTATTATTATTATTATTGGAATTGAATTCTTTTGATGGGTGGCCTAAAGTCCATGAAAATATACCTTTGAAGCATTCAAATTTTAATAAAAATTAATGTTACTAAAAGGAAAAAAGGAATTAATACCATTATCCTCTACCAAGTTTGAAGCATCGCAATGTTTCATGCAATTTAATGCCCTGTGTTCCTACAATATCATAAAAATATTTAAATCCCAAACTATCACGGTTTTTCACTAAAGAGAATCTCATCTTATTGTACAATTGCAACAAATTTTTACATGCAAATCAGTATGGATGCTTATACAATGATTTCATTTTTTTGTGGATTTAAACAAATATTTACAAGATTGGTGAGGTCAATAACTAAAATACCCTCTTTCAAAAACGTTTGCACAAGTTCGGTAAAAAAAATAGTGTTCGTTAACCAACTTTATTAGTGTAAAAAAGCAAAAGGTCCTGCAAAAGGAATCTTTGCTTCTTTGAGAGCTAATCATTAGTTCGTGTGCTCCTTTCTTAAAAAATATATATATATATTTTTGTCAACAGTGACAGTACCTTGACAATTTTAGTTTGCACTGTTTGTTGATAGAATAGTTTGTTTATTATTATTATTATTATTTTTACATGTATGGTTGACCTTATTGGATGTTGTAATTGAGTGATAAACATCCATATAGTTTCAAGCAAAACAGTCAAAGAATTGGAATTGAGAAGTGTTAGATTCAACCAAAGAAAAATAATGTAAAACTAAGAAAAAAAATATTAGTATCCTTTATCAACTAATCTTAGTGGTGTAATTGAGATGCATCTAATATTATTTATAAAATCACATTGTAAGGAATGAAGATTGCTCAACTACAATTTGCTTATGAAACAACAATGGACATTTAAAATGACGAAAAATCCAACTTTAATAAAACAATTATTATTTTAATTTAGTGATTAATTGTTGGTATTGTAATTTGGATGTTAAAATTTGTATAACACAAAACATTTTGTTCTTATATAATGTTAAATGAGAATACATACATACATACATACATACAAATATTTTCTTATTTAGCATAAAATGTGTTCTTAAAATTTTAATAAACTGAATACTATGTAATGTGCAAGATATTACTCTTTTGTAGGATATCAAGAAATATACATTTTTCAGAAAATCATATTATATCTCACTTTATAAATTTGTATGATTGCATGTTTCTATATGAAATTATTTATGCAGTGTTTTATTTTAAATTAGTGTTTTTTCTAAACTTTCAATTAGTTCATACACAACATAATACTTGTTTGTTTGTTTGTTTCTGTTTCTATTTTTTGTTGTTTGTGTGGCATGTATCGTATTTGCACATTATAATGCATCATGTTATGTATGATAATGCATCAAGATCATGCAACACTAAATTGCTTCTGAAAAACACAGAAAATTTTAATCTTCGACAAAGCACACTTTATTATTCCATCTTTTTCCATGAGACATATTCTACATTATAATCAAAACCAAAAAGTAAATAAAATCATCCCCAACACAATACAACGAGACCAAATCTGGCATTTTTCAAAACTCATATAATCTTAACTCAAAAAACAAAGTCACCACATCGTTGTGGACGATATCGGACTTGGATTTCAAAGTTTTTATGGTATCCTTATTTCTGTCTTCTAACTTTAAATTTTTTTCTCCCACCTCTACCTCTTTTGTTAGAAGTATTAAACGCCAACACGTATACAAATTCTACACACACAACCTCAAGGTCAATAAAACCACGAGCTCTATACAAACCCACACATGTAAGAACGAATCACACCCATCTGGGGAGCACAAACACACAGCTCCTGGTGCTACCACAGCCCTGTTGCCTTTGCAACCACAAGCATCGCCGTTGTGCTGTTTCTCCGCAACGTCTCGTTTCAAGCGCCGTGCTCAGTGCTCAGATCTGCATCTTGCGTCGAAGAAGCAGAAGAAGAGTACCCAGCTCAGGTGATGCTGCGCCTCAATCGCTATGAAGTTGGATCCTTGAGTCTACAGTTGACCATCCACAACACCCAGTGTATATGTGTGTGTGTTTGTGTGAGTGTGTGTGTGTGGGTGTTTGTGGGACAAGGACAGGACAATGGTGGTGAGGTCAGAATGCCCAGTGACAACTACCGCGCAGTTTGAGACCGAGGGCAGGAGTCTAGATAGTTCTAATCACTGTTTTTTAAGGCACACATGGGCACACCCACCTTGACTTGGCCGCTCACCATGAGCTGGTCATCGCTGGGACTGGGTCACCACAGGGTCTGTTTACTACTAGGTTGATGACGTCGCAGCTGGGGACGAGAGAACAAAGCGGGTGAGGCATGAGCCAAACAATGCGTCAAGGACCGATATCCTGCGAGTCGTGGTTTTTATATTTAGGTCAGCGTCCCATGCACACGAGAGAATGGGTGCTTCTTTTTGGACCGGGAGATGTAGAGTGCAATGTTCAGATGCATCAGCTCACGTCATCACTCTCGAATGGTTTTGTTTTTTCTTCTGCCCCTGACACTTGGGAATTAGCACCGTCACGATAGCCCTTCTCGTGTCTGCGTGTCTTGGTCGTGGCCTCCCAAAGCTGCATTGTCAGGATCCTCTCCCAATAATTCTTCCTGCCAACCTTTTCTAACCAGTTACGAAACCACCGGATATTCAGATACGAGCGTGCATATTCGCAGAGCGTTCGAAATTTGGCTTGTGTCGCTCGAGGTGCATCAGGAGGTCTGGGTTTTCTTTTGTCCTTTGAGCTACTGTCTGGTCGATGCAGTGTGTTGATCGAGCTGGTGGGTGCCCACAGCCCGTGGTATTCTGCAACTGCCTGGAGTACCTCTCGTTTGCGAGTTTTCAATTCATGATATAGCAGTCACTCTGGGTTGCTGTTGACGGTCAACGGAGTAGGTTGTCGTTTGTTACACGAATTTTGCCAAAAGAAATTCTTTCTAGGATCCCAATGAGAGCTTTCTCTCAAGCGTGGAGCATTTCCTAAATTACGCAAATCACTTCTCAAGGGGGCTCATCTGAGGGAGGCTGAGGAAGCGGCGTTCCGTATCATCCCGTGGGAACCTGTCCAGTCTGCACATGTCACTGGACACATTGTTGGTGCACAAAGGCTTGTGGTTGAAGGTCGCTTTGGGCTGCAATCAGTGCCAGTCACTGTTGTAAATGTGATTTATATTCCTACAGTTTTTCGATGGATCCCTGACTCTTCAGCGTAGCTTATATCAAGTGGCTAGATTGTTTACAGAACGAGCTTTTTAAACATGAGTTGTGGAGGACTGCTTACGTCGACAAGCAGCAGGGTGCGGCAAACTCAGTCCATGTATTCGGAGTGACTGACACCCTTCAACTCAAATCTGTTTGATTGTCTTCATTACGATTGGCCAAGCCAACAACGCAGTTTGTGATCACTTCCTGATGCGTTCTGAAATCATATGTCTACTGGAAGTACTATTTTCGAGCGATATTCTCCTCTTCGTTCCTCTAGTTCAAATTGCCCTCCTATCTTTCCCTGAATTTTGCCCTTCGCCTGCGTTACAAATCGAGGGCCAGGACCTTTCTACCCCTTCGAAGCTCAGACAATGAATGGGTTGTATTATGAGTCTACATGGAATTTCACTCAGTTGAGTCCGTTCCGGAAGGAGAATAAATTGTGAGGTTGCCTAATGCTTTACATGTTTTTGTGGACTCAGGCACTTTTTCTAGTTTCATGTGAAGTGTAAGATGCGAAGTGTCTAGAGAAATTTACCCCGTCCAGGACCTCCCGAGACGAGGAGTGTATTCGTCTTCGATGACAAACGTGCTCAGTCCATCCAACGCCGGCCGCCTGGGGTTTCTGAAGTCCCAGCAAGATGTGTGGCTCATCCGCGGGGGCATTGTGGCCCTAATACTAGGCTCCTTCATGTTTTTCAAGTTCCTGATCGATTCGCAGCCGAGTCCCATTCCGGCCGACCTCTCTATCGGTCGGCTCTCCCCACAAGACTCAGCGGATTGTCAAAATTGTACTCACCCCAGGGTTGTGGCGACTGACCCCACTTCTAGGTTACCAGAATCGACGTTTTCCAATTCTTACCTCCCCTGCAAAGATTACGTGAAACCAGGAAGCAGCACACATGATTTAGACGTCGACAAGTATTTCAAAGTTTCGGTAGAGGATTCGGAGCTTCTCCACGCTGCTCAAGACGCTGCGACCAATCCTCTGCCAGATGGAAAACCCAAAATTGCATTCCTATTCATTCTACGGAAGGAGATCCCACTTGAGCCTATGTGGGAGCGTTTCTTCGCGGGAGCGGATAACGATTCCTACTCTATATATACTCACGCGAGCTGGTGGGTTAACCAGTTTCCCAACTCGTCCATCTTCCACAACAGATCCATTTCAACCAAGGAAGTAAAGCGCTTCGACATTACTCTTGTAGACGTTGTGCGCAGATTGCTGGCATTTGCCTTGCTGGACACAGCCAGAGCTAATATGTGGTTCGTGCTAGTCTCTGAGGCGTGCATGCCAGTTCGGAGCTTCCCTTATGTTTACGACTATTTCATGAACTCCACCACAAGCTTCGTCGAATCCTTTTCCCCAATGAAGAGGTTGATCTCTCTGATCCAATCATTCCATCTGCTTCAACTTGAAAGAATCTCATTTAGAATGCATTGGAGTTTGATTTTCTGGTCTCTCCAGGTAGCTAAGTTGTTTCTGCCTTGATTAAATTAATGTAGGTTCAAGCGGTGGGACACGGAGCCCGTGTTCAAATTGGAGCAGCTTCGCAAGGGTGAGCTATGGGTGTCCATGCACCGCCGCCATGCCGGAATGGTGGTCGGTGATGTCACATTTTACCGCAAATTCAAAGCCGATTGCTGTAACGACTGCGTCCTTGATGAGGAGTATACACAGACTCTGCTCCATATCTTGGACCCCAAGGTGAGAGAATTACAAGTTTAAATGGCATATGCTGTGATTTGATATATTTTTTACAGTCTCTAAATTCCTTTCAACCACTTCATGTCTAATTCATTTCAGTTTATGCGAAAGGATCAATATGAATGACAGTCCGAGTCTGCAATAAGAAGGGGAACAGAGTCCACACGATGTGTTGAGAGAAGCACTTGAATTTATCAGAGTGTAGTAACTGCGGATTGAGCTATGTGTGGATATAGTTACAGATCGTAGTGAAGAGAAGCCGCATTCACATTGGAATTACTTTCAGGAGAATGGTGTGTTCTTGTAGATATGGTGGTCAAATTACATGATTCGTCCTAATCTCGTTCTGCACTTGAGCATCAGAACTTCATGTGACATAATTGTGCTAGTAGTAGCTTGCGCTTCCAGCTGTCATCCTAAATATCATAAGTACAATCCAGCGCATAACTTCAGACTGGATGAGTCAGAGTCAGCAGTTGCGAATGTCATGAGGTTTATATGTCAGCAATGACGTTGCTTTCAGTTGATATCTCTTTCGTCTTAGAGATGGCTAGATTCGTATGCTAAGACTGAAGGAATCTACCATACCTAGCGGCAACATTGCTTTGGAAAGCATGTGGTCAAGAGTTTGGTACTACGGAAAGGTTCTACCGCGTGGAATTAGAATTTGCTTTCATGGCGACTGCTTGATTGCCACAATGTGTCAGTGGGAGCCCTCGATCTATCTGTTGGCTCTTTCTGATCACTTACTCTATGAATAACTGTCAATTTATAATTGGGTATGCATTGTGTAAACAATCACAATTAGCAAACCCAACATGGCCTTGAGGTTTATTTCAGGCTCAAGGCACTAGAAGGAATTTGACCTACGCTGGTGCAAATCTTCCTGGGTTAGTCTGTACAATCAAATTCTTCTACAAAATTCTACACAGGAGTAGACCAATGTGAAGTTATCCGCTCTATAAGCAATTTGGAATTTGCATGTCTTGATCTATAATTTTTACATCAAGGTTGATGAGGAGCATGATTAATTTGTTCACTTGGAGCGCGTGCAGGGAATCGCCAATCGGTCAGTCACTTACGCAGACTGGTCCAACCCCAATCATGGGGACTCCCCTTTGGAGCACAATGTCTCACATATAAACCCCGAGCTGTTCCGGAAGATTCAGAACAGGACAGAAAACAGGGATGGGCAATATATGGATTCGTCTGACGACTTAAATCACACCATGCAGACGTGTATATACAACGGACGACCCAATTCACCCTGCTTTTTATTTGCTCGGAAATTTTCAGGTGGAGGGGCAGATGTTGAAGCTTTAGTGAAACTTCCAAAGAGTGTTTTGGGCTACTAAAATGTGTCAGGGATCAGTCGCAACCTTCTAGAATTACTACCCTGCTACCTGTGACAAACAGAGACAAGATACTTCTCGTACTTACATGGTTCAGCACAGTATTGGCCGGAATCACTTTGCCACTCATCTCTCTACACGTGATGATCCGAACTATCAAACCAAAAATTAAACCCGACCTATGACAGCACCCAGAACTGTGTCCTTTCTTTTTATAGGTAATGATTGTCAGTGAGGAGCAGCAGAGATTTAACCAGATGTGGAATGTAGTAATTAGAGCAAGGTTTTAGAAGGATAGTACATCTCTCATGCCAATGATATGTCATGAAGGCAAAGTAGGAGATTCAATTCTTATCTGTACATAAGACAAAGAATATAAAATGTTGTTGCTTTCACAATATTCAATTTCTCCACAGTTGATATCCAAGTTGGCAGACTGCTTACAACGCAAGCCACTATTGTGATGAAAGACGCATCGTTGGGCTTGTACCATTCAATTGAATCTTCCAAATTTCAAAAGTAAACAGGATGAGACCTATTTGAGATCATCTTGTAATGAAATTGTCATTTTTTGCAATGTCTGCAAACTGAAATTTAAAATTAATGTTACGCTGTGTGCTTGTAAATTGACAAGAATTGGTATATCACCAGACAACATGACAAGGCAAATTGTATATTACATGATACCTAACACAGAACGATGGTATGTTTCAAAAGTTGATAACTACAAAAATTACTTATGCAAAAGAATTGCACAAATTCAACTAGAAATTATATCCAAGTATGATCTCACAGAATCTGAGCCACATTACCAGCAACCAAAATAAATATTCTTGAGCACTGGGTATTCAAAGAAACGCCACATTCCGGCAATAAATGGTATCAACTCATCACCTATATTGGCACATTGTTAAGGGATTGCAACAAGAATTATAAAATAATTCAAACAATGGATATTTCAAAACAAATCAATTCAACATGCTTAGCAACACTTGTATTTTAACCGCAAAACTAGAGATTCCAGTTCACATTATGTAAACCGAATATCTACTTGCAAAAAGGAGATTGGAGCACTTCCCAACTCAAATATGAAGTGCTCTTTAACAGCTCAGATGAGAATTCATAACTTCTCCATGACCTCATAGCTACGGATAACTACGACAAAATCATCGTTTCCACTGCCGCATATACTTCCATTCACACAACTTAGTCCCACCCTCACATATACATAACGCTTACCCACCATCAGCACAACGTCCCTCCCAAAACCCCATCACTCGATTTATGTCCACACAAATGTTGAGCCCACATGCACTTTATTCACGTATAAATATAACATTCACTATCGCGGATCCGATGAGCCCTGCCATCTTCTGTCCAGTACCCAAGTCTGCCTCTGCCTCTCCCTCGCCTGCAGCAAGTATATTGAACAAGCACACAGGCAATGCAATAACCGCACGCTCCAAAACAACGCCGCAACACCCACCCCAACCCTGACACGGTCAGCCCCCGACTGCTTCACCCTGCTCGTCTCCAGCAATATTCACTTCTTCTTCGCAGCGGCCTTGGTAACCTTGGCGCCGGTTGGTTCCTTCTTCTCTACGGCCTTGATCACACCCACAGCCACCGTCTGCCTCATGTCCCTAACCGCGAAGCGTCCCAATGGCGGGTATTGTGCAAAAGTCTCCACCGTCATTGCCTTTGTTGGTACCATCTTCACGAACCCTGCGTCTCCGTTCTTCAAGAACTTGGGCTCCTTCTCCAGCTCCTTACCCGATCGCCTGTCTACTTTCGTCAACAGCTCAGCAAACTTCACCGCGATGTGCGAAGTGTGGCAGTCCAACACAGGTGCGTAACCGTTGCCGATCTGTCCCGGGTGGTTCATGATGATAACCTGGGCAGTGAAGTTGGCTGCTTCCTTTGCAGGGTCGTTCTTCGAGTCCGAAGCCACGTACCCTCTCTTCAGGTCCTTCACCGCCACGTTCTTCACGTTGAACCCGACGTTGTCTCCGGGGTGCGCCTCCAACAATGACTCGTGGTGCATCTCCACAGACTTCACCTCAGTCGTCAGTCCAGTGGGTGCGAAGGTCACAACCATACCGGGCTTGATGATTCCAGTCTCCACACGACCCACTGGCACAGTTCCAATGCCTCCAATCTTGTAAACGTCCTGGAGGGGCAACCGCAGGGGCTTGTCAGAGGGCCTCTTCGGCTCCGACACGTTGTCCAGTGCCTCCAGCAGCGTCGGACCCTTGTACCATTCCAAGTTCGTCGATCGCTCAATCATGTTGTCACCCTCGAACCCTGAAATCGGCACGAACGGAATCTTGTCCGGGTTGTACCCCACCTTCTTCAGGTACGCCGACACCTCCTTGCTGATCTCGTCGAATCGAGCCTTGCTGTACTTTGGCGTCGTCGCGTCCATCTGCCACCACCAAGACAGTCATTCTACCGAACCACTCCACCCCTCATCTCTCACCACCCAAACACATACTCTGTCCTTCAATCGATTTCTAACACCCTTACGCTGCATCAAAAAATCAACATCATGCGTTCACAAATTACGTGCCTCCACACACTCTCAAACTCTCCCCCACCTTGTTGCAGCAGCAGATCATCTGCTTCACTCCCAAGGTGAAAGCCAACAGTGCGTGCTCACGGGTCTGCCCATCCTTGGAAATACCAGCCTCGAAACCTCCGGTGGTGGAGTCGATGATCAGCACCGCGCAATCCGCCTGCGAGGTTCCCGTAATCATGTTCTTGATGAAATCCCGATGTCCGGGAGCGTCGATCACAGTGCAGTAGTATTTCACGGTCTCGAACTTCCACAGCGCAATATCGATCGTGATACCACGCTCGCGCTCGGCCTTCAGCTTGTCCAGCACCCACGCGTACTTGAACGAACGCTTGTTCATCTCAGCCGCCTCCTTCTCAAAGCGCTCGATCACACGCTTGTCGATTCCACCCAGCTTGTAGATTAGGTGGCCCGTCGTCGTCGACTTGCCGGAGTCGACATGGCCGATGACCACAATATTGATGTGAACCTTCTCCTTACCCATCTTGGATTACCTGCACAACTCTTTGAGTTTAAGATATAACTACACGCTTCTCATAGAGGTTGTCTCTCTTAGAACAGAGATTCTCAAAATTAAGGAAAAACTCGAAACACCCAAGTCACTCACTACAAGTCAAAACACAATGCGCAATTACATCAAAACCCTAGAACTCGCTACCAAACCATCTCTGATGCTAATCCATGCTTACTAAGCGACGCATCCGAAACGGAATTCAGCCATCAAGCACCCCCTACACACCACGAATCACCAAAAAGCCTATCACCACAGTGGTTGACCGGTTGCTGGATCGAAGTAACGAAACACTGTGAATTGGGTGTGTTGGAAGCTGATCGAAAGAAGGATGAGAAGAGACCCAAGTGTAGAACAAGAGCATACCCGGTGATGGACTGAGGAGGTGGTGGCGGAGGGTGCGGAGGAGTCAAGGGCGATGGCCTGGACAGCAGAGACCAGCCTGCGAGAGGCTGAGGAGGAGGATCTAAGCTGCACAAACGCTCCCTCTTGTAGAGCCCTTCCACACGGGCTTCCCTTTTATTACCAACCGCGCTTAACAACCACGCGATGAGCGATCGGACGGTGCGAACCGCGCAGTCGGGACTCCTGCCGAGTTTTCTATACCGCACAGCCACGTGTCAATTGTCGTGTCCCCTCGGTACGTGAATAATGTTTTGTTAACTTTCACTTTTTGAGTTCTTACCACGTAATTGATGTTTTTGTAACTTTTAATTTTTCGATTCCATTCTGAATCTTCTTATAATTGGATTGAATAGGTTGTTATGGAATAACTTAGGCATATATATATATATATATATATATATATAATATCAAAGCCGTGTATTTATATGATGTTCTTTTTTATAATTGATATTGCATGTATATTAATAAACCATTGTCTACTTAGTATGCTGTGAGAATATTGAGAATTTTCATGCCAGAACGAAAAAACACATAATATTCATTTGCTTTTCATGTGACTTTTTGTAGTATTTTTATATCAAGTAATTTATTGAATATTTGATCATTTAATAGATTTTGTATTGGGTGCAAATTTATAGTCAAATTATGAGCATAATTCATAAAATGTGCATAATTACTTTTTAATTCTTAGCTCGTGATGCATTAAAATGTGAACATTTGAAAACAGAAGTTTTTGCATAAAATCAAGAAAACAAATATTTACAATACTTTTTCATGTAAATAGTATTTATTAAGTAATAAAATATGAGTTTATTGAGAATAAGTATGTAAAGTATTAATAACTTTTTATCAAACTTTAATAGTGATTTTATTCTGAATTGTGTATTAAAACTAGATTATCAAATGCTCAAATCGTGTAAAAATTTGTATCTATACATACATACTTAGTTTGATAGCCACTATTATCAACTAATCAAATAATAATAATAATAATAATAAAAACATATATTTTGAATACTGTTGTTTCAAATAATACACATCTGATGACCATGTGTTCAGAGAACATACAATTAAACAACTTACATGGAATTTAATAAAAAATAACATTTTTAATTAGGTGTAACATCTTTTTTTGTTTGTAAGTGACTAATTGTGTACCAAATCGATTAGTTTTGTGTACATGAATTGCATAATTTGGAGTTATTATAAATTCTGGGTCATAATATTTTTTATTTTTAAAGTTTAAATAAGTTACTAGTCTTTTGCTTTTTAAAAAGTTTTTAACATGTTAAAAGAGGGATCACATCATACCATGACATTTAAAA
This sequence comes from Physcomitrellopsis africana, assembly GCA_036785485.1. Lineage (NCBI taxonomy): Eukaryota > Viridiplantae > Streptophyta > Bryopsida > Funariales > Funariaceae > Physcomitrellopsis > Physcomitrellopsis africana. The sequence goes on along the minus strand of JAWRVF010000360.1, from coordinate 150,876 downwards.
AAAATAAAGTAAAATAAAGTCATTGCTCATAAGTAAAATGCATCTAGAAGTAAAATCCAAATTCACAAATAAGAAAAGAAAAGAAAAGAAAAGAATCCCAAATTTATTAGTATTATTGAATATGTCATGGTAAAATATGTTTGAACTTTCAAAAAAAAAATTCCAAATTTTGTTCCTGGATAAATTTTTCTTTAAAAAAAAAGGGAATAAAAACTTTGAATTGTGGACAAAATACTAAAATAAACAATGCGCATGTTTTCAAAAACATTATACATATACTAAGGAGAGGTATATTGTGTGCAAGTCCACCATAGCACAACAATTCAATTCCAACTCTTCTAGTACATCAAAACTCGGCCCCACTCCACTTGTCCCTACCAACATTTTTTTGTTTAATTTATCAAGATAGTTATTCCATGTCTCTATCCCTTTCCAACACCACGTTAATACCCATGTAAGAGCAAAAAGCATGAAACAATTTTCAACTTCCAAAACAAATTAACACATCAACAGTATGAAGTTCAAAATCTATCCTCTAGACTTTTTAAACAACCATAAGGTTGCATATGTATTGCAATAAATACATGTATATATACATACACATATACACATACACATACATATAGAAAAGAAAAAATCAACACGTTGTAAGTTGAGTACCTGGGCATATAATTGCAGAAAAAAAGTAATTGTACACAAAAATCAAACAATATAACATAACAAGCCCTAGTTCCAAACTCCAAAACTAAAGTTAGGAATATATAAATGTTCAAGGTTCAGAATAAAAGGGGGGGGGGTGTGTGTGTGTGTCTGCCTGGCTGGCTTGGATAAGGTCCCCCTTCCCCCCACCCCCCCGGCTCTGGGTTCTGGCTCTGTGGCCCTGTGTGGCAGGATGGCGATGGCGATGGCGATGGCGGAGGCATGGGCTGGAATCTGGGTGGACATTCAGCTTGCTTGCCTCCTTTGCCACGCCCAGGAGAACTATTCTTCGCCGCTCCGACGGCACCCCGCGCTTTCTAACGACCCTGTCCTGGTCTGCAGGGACGCACGCGACGACGCTCTACAGTGGCACCAACTAAGACCTTGTCAATGCCGAACGCTGAGCTTGCTTGGTGGCCAAGTCTGGGACCAGCTGGACGATTGTGAGGTCGCTGGCACTTGGGAGGTCAGGGTGACCGGTCGTTGGGTACTGAACAAGTTTCCCCCTTTCTCTCTCTCTCTCTTTCTCCCCCTTGCCCCCTATATGTGTGAGTATTTGTGTGTCTGATGGTTGGAATCGGGCGGCACGTTTACGCACAGTGGCAAGCAGACACTGGTGGGGAAATGGTCGGCAGGAAGTTACGAAGCATGTGCGATGATGTGTGGTTCTGGGTGTGCAGTGGGGGAAAAAACCACTGGACATGATAGACCTCGCCTGGATGGGGATGACAAGTTCAGCTCCCACACATGGGTGAGGTTGGCGGATTAGTATCACACCCGTTGATTGGACAGCACTGAGGAAGCGGTGAACATGTTTCTTAACAAACTATTTTTTTCCACGGATGCCCCAACCATAAAAGAAGGTAAAAGAGGAAAGAAAAGTATTCTTGTGAGTCATCAGCTAACTTGAAAGTAGAGAATAAACCAAACGACCACGTCACCTCAGTACCCTCTTTGAAAAGAGGTTAAAAGACAAATCAACAACTGACGAAAGGACCCACCATTGAGCGACAAGTAGGACATGAGGCTCCAAATTAGGTTTTGATGGTGTGGATTTTTCCGACATGTTCAAGATGAGCGTTTCTGTTATTGCTTCTTGTTACAGTGAGAGGCATTCCATCACAAGGAGTAATGCTTGGAATCATGTCAAGTTAAAACCGAAGAAGTCTTGGAACGGATATTACCCTCTTACCAATTTGAATTGTACGAAGTCGTCACCAATTCGCTGTCCACACCGAACAGCAGAAGAGCGCTTGGAAAATCGGACGGTTTCTTCATTTCATACTTACTATGAGAATGCGGAGCACACTGGAAGTACTCAAAGGTATTTTTTATGTAAAAAGTCATGTAATAGGTGTGAGTAAGTTCGTGGAAGCGCACAGATGGAAGAACTGAATGCATCTTCAACTCCCCATGACCTCGCCAACCATCCGCAGATATGTGGCTTGTGATTGTTTTGCGACCTAGACATGAAAACGACCACTAGACCTTGGGTGAATCATTTGTAAGAATCAATTAAGCATCCTGATAACAATATACACTCAGTGAGCCATGATTAAAGAAAAACAGAAAAAAAAAAATTAAACAAGTTGTTGAGCGGTCCTCAACTTTGAGGTTTGTTTAAATTATCATTCAATCGTCATTATAAACTTTGAGACTTGGCAGCACAGGCATTGAAGGACATTGACAGGGGAGCCGTTGAATTTGGGGAGTATTAGAGCACAAGAACCAGTGGATTACAAGCAGCTCCGCAGCAGCAGCGCCTGTGGATGACAGCAACATCATTAATATAACTTAAACCGTACTCCAATCTACTTACAAGATACCATCTGTGTCATATTGCCAAGAGGTTGTTGAGGGAGTAGAAAGACACAAATACATGATTGACACCTAGGTCTTGCCTACTTATTACAAAACCAGCACTTTCTTAACCCTGCTCCATTTGAAAGCTTGACTCAATCCATCCATATAAAGGTTCTAATTTGTCACATGTAGAAGCAAGTGATATTTGGATGCGCAGAAACTATAATCCGAAGATTTCTGTTTGTGCTCAACAGCCTAGAAAGGACAGACTTTTGGATAATTAGGTAGTCACACACAGTCTATGCATCAATGATTGAAGATCAAGCAAATGTAAACTTCACATGACGGACATCCAGGACATCATTGCCCCATCCATAGGAAACCTTAGTACCAACTAGGATCTTTGGACCAGCTTAAAACGAAACCTAGCAAACAGAGACGTTATGTTCCTATGTCAAGTGGTTCTGTCATTATCAACTAGGATCTCTCAACATCAGGCCAGCAGTAAAAATAATGTATGATCCTGTCCACGGCAGCATAAGCGCCAAGTCGCTCCATGCGAGACTATCTGTTACCGTCTGTTATTGCCTCTGCATCATATCCAACCAATTACCATGAGTACTGCACAGTTCCACCATGAGTACTGCACTTCTTCTCCTTTCTTAGGGCGAACTTCTCCAAGCTTCTCAACCTCAACTCTGGCGCCATTCCAAGCACACACTAGACGATGTCTTCTCAAGTGTCATTTCGTCTCCTGGTGCACAGACACAGAACTCAACTGCAAATTGAGGATTATAGCACCACAGTATGATTCAGAGTGCCAATGTAAACTGCCTCCGAAATACGTTGTGTAGAAGCCGTCACTCAGTAATTGCAATGCGATAATTCCGTACCGTGGCTCGCACCAGAACAATTAACTCTTCAAACCTAGTCGATGAGCTCGTGAACAGCTTGATTGAATACGTAGAGATAGTAATGACAAGGTGCAGAAGAGTGCCTCATTTTCCGGCCATCGCAATGCTGTATCATTACACGCACTCAAAAGCAAGCGGTTCTCACTAGCTGCTGCTAAAACAAGAGTAGCGATAACAATGAAGTTGATATGGTTCAGGACTAAGAACAGAGAAATATATTTGGGATACTAGGCTCCAGGATACTGCACTGGGGGAGCTTTAACTCAGTTGGCGCATTCGCGAATTCGGTTATTTGCAATTTCTAAGTGCATCCAAAGCAAGAGAAAAACAAACAAACAAACAATTAAAAATAGTGTGCGTTTCAATTGAAGCGCGCGTTCCAAAAGAATCGCTAAAGATACTTCCAAAAATACTCAGTCCATGGAGCTTCTGCCGCCCCATGAACCTAAGAAACATAACGAACTTCTTGACTGATGGGAAGAAACTCGAAGTCTCCAACGAACTTACCGTACTCGTGAAGAATGTCTCGCACAATGACTTAAACAATATTTGGTACGTGATGTATTTCTAATTGCAGCACCGAAGTCGCTCGCCCCACTAATCTTCACTCACGTCTAATTTCATAAACGGACGTAAAGGTTGGAAAACCAGATACCTCAATGAAACCCTCGCGGAGGTCGTTCTCAACGAGTAGCTGTGACCAATTTTTCCTGTATTACCCGGCTTCTGAAAGCCCATCACGATTATTTCACCGCACGATCCAAGCTCTCCCTCCATCCCTTGAGATACATGAATATATGTGACACAAACTCGCCAACATAAAACATGCACCAAAATACGGTGCCGGCATCACGAACATTGCATGAAACTAGCTCAGTGGAGAGCAAAGAATTCTGCCAGGTAAACCCTTGGCTTCCAGACGTGCTTTCCATCCAATTCCCAATTGCGCATTAATACCCAATTCCAACACTCACTCCTGCTTGTAGCTTCATAATGCTGAGGTCAAATAACACAGTCAAAAATCACAGATGAATACATTGCTCAGCATGGACGCTGTTTGTTCCATGACCACCACTTCTGTAGCCGCAAAAGATTTTGGCCATCTATTCTTTTCTATAAAAAATTAAGAACATAATTGTTTTTCAGCGGCACGCACACCACTGAATAGAGACTACGTAATGTAAGTCACAGCTTGCTCTCTTGATTAAAACCGAGAAGGCAACCAATTCATCAAACTCAACACAAAGTTTGTGAGAAATTCTAGGGTTCAGGACCCTGACTTAGTAAACACTCACGCACACGAACCGCTGAGGAGCTACAGTGAGCATCAAATTCTTTCGGTTAGAAATACCCACTGAGATTTAATCCGGTTTGGACCTTGAAATTAGAACATGATAACGTGGACTCACGAAGCCGCCACCCTTGTGCATGGGAGTCCTCGTTAGGGCAGTGGGGTTGCTTCTTCGCCCCAGCCTCCTGGCTCGCCTCCCCAAACGGCGCGCGTAACCGCGCCGTGAACTATGCGGACTCTCAAGCAGGGCCGTTCGATGGGCGATCCGAAGGCGGAGCCACCAGCGGAAGCCCTTGAAGAAGGAGCGCCGCACTCTAGTTTGTCGCCCCGTGACACACACTTGAGAGCTCCCTTGCGAGAGTCAAAGTGCTGCCATTATTTTGCTGTGCTGCTCAGAACCTCTCCTTCGTTTACCAGGTATGCAATAGCAATTCAATTCTTTTCTGCTAAAAAATCTGGTTGTTTGAGTGCCGCTTTTGGTGTGAAGAAACACGCTTGTGCACCTTTACTAGGGTTTTTGTGGATTACCTTCTCCGTCATTCAGTCAGCCGAACCGGCTGCTCAATGCGAGATGGGGTTCTCGGAGCTTCTCATGGTTGTTACCTGTTGTCTTTTCTTCCTCTGTTAGTAGGTAGTCTCCATGCTCCAGCCCTTACCAGAGAGACCGAAAGACAGCTATTCTCTGGATGTTTTGGTTCATTGCTGTGTACTTTGAACTTCGCATGTCCGAGATTCTGTGCTGCCTGGATATGTTAGTTAAGTTTGAAAGGTTGTGCAGGTAATCCAAGATGGGTAAGGAGAAGGTTCACATCAATATTGTGGTCATCGGCCATGTCGACTCCGGCAAGTCGACGACGACGGGCCACCTAATCTACAAGCTGGGTGGAATCGACAAGCGTGTGATCGAGCGCTTTGAGAAGGAGGCGGCTGAGATGAACAAGCGTTCGTTCAAGTACGCGTGGGTGCTGGACAAGCTGAAGGCCGAGCGCGAGCGTGGTATCACGATCGATATTGCGCTGTGGAAGTTCGAGACCGTGAAATACTACTGCACTGTGATCGACGCTCCCGGACATCGGGATTTCATCAAGAACATGATTACGGGAACCTCGCAGGCGGATTGCGCGGTGCTGATCATCGACTCCACCACCGGAGGTTTCGAGGCTGGTATTTCCAAGGATGGGCAGACCCGTGAGCACGCACTGTTGGCTTTCACCTTGGGAGTGAAGCAGATGATCTGCTGCTGCAACAAGGTAAGCCATATCAAATGCACTTTCGTTAAGTGGGTATTGGTACCAAACTTTGAATCATATTGCGACTGCACATGCATATGTAAGGTCTAATTCGGTTGCTTTCTGGACAAATGAATTTGAACGCGGGACGTGTGATTTGCCTTACCTCATTCTGTAGAACTCGTTCCTAACAAAAAGCTGTGCTCATGCTGGAGTGACACTAGAGCATGCTTGGGTTGGGGATGTGTTCGTTTATTGACGATGTGCATACCATGTGTGGCAGATGGACGCCACCACGCCGAAGTACAGCAAGGCCCGATTTGATGAAATTAGCAAGGAGGTGTCAGCTTACCTCAAGAAGGTTGGTTACAACCCGGAGAAGATTCCGTTCGTGCCCATTTCAGGGTTCGAGGGTGATAACATGATCGAGCGATCGACTAACTTGGACTGGTACAAGGGCCCAACCCTCCTTGAGGCGCTGGACAACGTGTCGGAGCCGAAGAGGCCATCCGACAAGCCCCTGCGGTTGCCCCTCCAGGACGTGTACAAGATTGGAGGTATTGGAACTGTGCCAGTGGGACGTGTGGAGACTGGAATCATCAGGCCGGGTATGTTGGTGTGCTTCGCACCCACTGGACTGACGACTGAGGTGAAGTCTGTGGAGATGCACCACGAGTCGATGCCCGAGGCGCACCCGGGTGACAACGTCGGGTTCAACGTGAAGAACGTGGCGGTGAAGGATCTTAAGAGAGGGTATGTGGCTTCGGATTCGAAGAACGACCCTGCAAAGGAGGCAGCCAACTTCACTGCCCAGGTTATCATCATGAACCACCCAGGACAGATCGGCAACGGTTACGCGCCAGTGCTGGATTGCCACACTTCTCACATTGCCGTGAAGTTTGCTGAGATCTTGACGAAGGTGGACAGGCGATCGGGCAAGGAGCTGGAGAAGGAGCCCAAGTTTTTGAAGAACGGAGACGCAGGGTTCGTGAAGATGATTCCAACCAAGCCGATGACAGTGGAGACTTTCGCCGAGTACCCACCATTGGGACGGTTCGCCGTGCGTGACATGAGGCAGACGGTGGCTGTGGGTGTGATCAAGGCCGTAGAGAAGAAGGAACCAACCGGCGCCAAGGTTACCAAGGCCGCTGCGAAGAAGAAGTGAATAGTGCGGGATTTGATCGGGGTGGAGCAGTTAGTGGGTGGCCAGAACGGGGTTGATTTTGGGGTAGGGGTCTTATGTTGGTGCGTGCAGTTGTTGAGTTGCTTATGTGCTTGTTCGATATACTTGCTGCAGGCGAGTGAGAGGCAAAGGCAGACTTGGGTACTGGACCGGAGATGGCAGGGCTCCTGGAGTCCGGAACATCGAATGTTATATTGATAAGTTCATGAATTGCGCGTGGGCGAAATATCGGTGTGGATGTGGTGTGCTGTTGGTGAATGAGAGTGGTGGTGGCAATGGAAACGGTGATAGTGTTGTTAAGCTGTCGTGCTATTTGAGTTCACCCTTAAGCCACAGTAAGCGCATCTTAGATTTAAATTATGACGGTCAGGTTGTGACGCTGAAGGCATCATCAATTTGAAAGAAATCTCCTACTAATTTTCATTAAGTAATTGTTCAACAACATCTTCCAGTACATTAGTCCTGAGCTGTAGCCATGTCCCCTCGAGCTCTCACAACACCCAATTCATCATTGTGAGAAAATCTGTCGCTATGTATCTTCCATTCAAAACCAGTGTCGAATTGTCAATATGTTGTTCTGTTTGACAGTATGGGTCATCTGTAAATGCTGTCGAGTACACATTTCTTACAGTCGAATGGGGTACCCCCTCTTTTGAAAAATAGTCGCTGTAAACTGTTCCAACATCTTGTCCCTGATCTGATCTCCTGTAAATAACTGTTTCACAACACCGTATATAACGCATACTCTTATCAATATCTGCAAATCATGTGTAATGTGCGTTGATGCTTCTGGCCTCCCCATCCTCCAGTCTAGTCCTGCCAAGATACAACAGACAATTTAAGCTGTTTAGAGTCTTTGTATCTAGGGGATAAGGTGAGAGGACACAACTTTCAAATCTTTTGATTGGTTAAGAAGCTCTACTTAGTTGGTTTTGTACTTGGAAAAATTTGTCCTAAGGTCATAACAAGAAAAAAAAATGAGATGGAATGCAATGTTTTCTTACATAACAAACAGTGTCCTCAAATTCTGTAATAAGTTTGTTTCAAAAAAGAGGATTTTTATAAAAACTTGAAAATTTGTGTAAAAAGTTAAAAAATATAAACATTAAAAAACAAAATTTTTAAAATTTGTTATAATTGTTAGAATCAAGATTTTTAATAAAAAATTGTTTGGTCTATTTTATGACCTCTTTTTACTTTATATTATCTCTAAAAGTCAAGGCTTCTAAAAGCGGCTTTTTCTTCACTAAGCCAAAGACTTTTATAAGGTAATTTTACCATGCCCTTTTAAAGTGGACTTCTATGTACAAAGACCCCCTTAACAAGGTGGAGTGAGTATTAAGGAATGTCTATTGATAGGAATAATTTTAATAAACAACAAGTTTATTCATGTCCTTTTAGGAAATATATTCTAATAATATAAAGATTATACAAAGATTATATAAATTTATATTCAAATATATTCTATAATATAAATATGTTATATAAAATATATATATATATATATATATATATAATAAGTGTTTTATATATTATTTATATAATATTATAATAATTTATAGATTTTTTTTGTAAATATTTCTACAATAAAAATTAAGATATGTTTGTCAATATTTGGCCTTTAGAAACCTTGAACACAACAACAACAAACAAACAAACAAAGAAGAAGAAAAAAAAAAAAAAAAAAAAAAAAAAACTTAAACAAATGTTATGTAAATGGTATTCTAAGTTAAGTTAAAAAGATATAATGTTAAACGGTGTAAATTAAAAAGATTCAGTCCATGTTAAAAAGAGGAAGAATTAGACCTAAGAAGAATAGGCCATTGTATTTTTAAAAAAATTTGATATATATATATATATATATATATATATTTAATACAGAATTCTTAGTCTTTAAGTATTTTTTAAATTTATATTTTTTTCAAAAATAATAAAAAAATATTTTAAATTAAATTTTATATTTGATGTTTATATTTTTATAAAATTGTCATATTGAAAATTAGTTTAGTTGAAAGAATGTAATATATAAAAATAAAATATAGTGGGATTGTGGAAATACTAATATAAAATATTTTAAAGATATCATCTACATAGGCGTAGTTAATAAATTCTATAATTGAATTTTTCAATTCCTCTTAATTTCATCTTTTCTCAACATGGCCATAGTTTTTATTTTATAAAAAAAATATTATTTAAAGTTTTATAAACGAATTTTATATTATTAGTATTTTATGTAAAATAATTTTTAGTATAGAATGCTACATAATAAATCTTAATGATATTAGGTATGTAGGATTATTATATTGTGTATTCCAATTCTTTTGTTTTTGAGGCTTTACTTAAGTAGTTAGTTTTATTGAATTATCACTCAATACTTTTAGCACATCTTAAACCAATTGGTTCTTTCTACAATGGCCACCTTTTATTGTTCATCTTATTAATAGAAATAAATGACTTTTTAAAAATATCTAAGTATATTGCAAAAGTATTCAATCATATGCTATTCTATCTATGTTTGATTTTTAATTTTATTTAGATTTTAATTTAATTTTTAATCTCAAATTTACAAAGATATTTCAAATATTTATAGGAGTGGCAATCGATACATATTTATTATTAGTTCCATATTAACTTTTCTTTTGTTTTTTTAAAATTAATTGTATTGTATCATAAACATTTCTTATTCCAAGTTGCATAAATTTTTTTTTGTTAAAATTGTTTTATTATAAAACTTATTTAATAAAAAATATTAATATTAATTAGTTAGTAAAGTTAAAATATATATATGTTTATAATGCATTAATTTAAGCTATCTCTTCAAGCCATAGAAAGTTAATGGAAATAAATTGAATAAAGAATTCTTTTCTCTTTTAAAAAAAATTGGAGTAGCAATAGAAGCATTGTTGCAAGTTCTTCTATATTATTTGTTAAGGATATGAATTTAGAATGACTTATTAAAAGATAATGTACTTATACACAACTAATAAGAATTAAAAAGAAAAAGAAAAAGAAAAAGAAAAATATTTATTGGATAAGATGATACTAAAATAATTATTACTAAGTATAAAGAAACAAGAGAATCTTGAATCAAGATTAAATCATAAAAAAGACATAGATAAGAATAAGGATAGTTTTAATTTTTCCTCCATATATACTAGCTAACAAGTAGGCCACTTAGAAACTTTCTAAAGACTACAAAACTTGTAGGTCAAATATCTAAGTTGTAAGGCACTTTTATAGTAAGAGAAATTTCTATAATCATGTAATTCTTTTACGGACACCTATAAATTTAATTTATATTTAGAAGTTTTATCAAATTTTCTTCAAAAAACTTATATATCAACTTACCATATTTCTATCTACTACATTATTCTATCTACTTCTATTTACTTAAGTAATATGGATATTTATAATAATTTTAAAATTAAGATATGTATTTTATACATGTGTACTTTAATATTTAGAATCTTAAATCAAATATTTAAAATTATTTAATATATATATATATATATATATATATATATATACATACATATATACATACATATATTCGTGTAATATTATGTAATTAAGATAAAATTGACTTAATTGTGTAATTGATTAAAAAAATAAGACAAATATATATAAAATACTTATTGTTATGTTGTATTAATATTGTTGCAAGAAAGTTGTAAAAGATAAAAAATATTGATAGCTATTAAAATAAGAAGGAATTAGATGGAAGATGCATTAAAGTTGTAACAGAAGAGTAGAAAATTCAAATAATATATAAATAATTACACGGAATAAAAATAAAAAATAAAATTCTAATAAGTGCAATATTGCTATTAATATAACACAAATTGTAAAGTTTTTATATAAAATTAAATATTATATTATTATTTCATGTTGAAATTTTTTGTATAAAAAATATATATATTTTAAAATTCATATATAGTTAATTAAAACATCATATTATATTATATTAACATATTTATAACTTAGTCAATTTATAATATAATTTATTATATCTTGTAATAATGTAGTGCATTACTTGAATTCATCAAAAAGATATATATATATATATATATATATATTCCATTAATGTTCAAATTCTTAATTATTTGTCTTATTTTTTCTTTTAAAACATGTCTTAAATTGTTTGTAATAATTTTTTGTAATTGTAATGTAAATCCTTGAACAATTATTACTGATAATAGAATATTTTAAAAAAAGACTGTTAATCAATTATATAATCATTTTTTTTTCAATAATGTTAGAAGTCATATCAAACAAATATTTATAAATTATTTCATTATTTTAGTTGTTGTCACAAGATATATATTTTTTTTATAAAATAGAAACAATAATTGATTTGGTTGTAATAGTTACTAAGTGTCTTATAATTATGTTTAGAACTAAAAAATTTTAAACAAAACTTAGTACAAGTCATAGTTTAAATATTAAAATTTTCTGTAATTAGTAAATTTTTCTAACTTAAAAACAAAGAGCATATAGGATTTTATATTTGAAATAGCATTTTTTTTATTAATAAACAATATTAATTTAATTAAAAAATTTGAAAATTAATTTAATTGTTAATAAAAATATCTAATAAAGTAGGTAGATATGTTTTTTTATCCTTTAAAAGTTTCTCTTGTTTTTTATTTTATTTAATTCAAATTTATATAATTTTAAATTATATATATATATATATATATATATATATTTTTTAAAAAAAATACCAACTTTTCTTTTAATTTAAAAATTAGAAACTTCAATCTAAAATATATGATTAGGTAGCATAATTTCCAGATATTAGATTTTAAAACAAAATTCAACTCCAAATTGCCTACAATATTATATAAACTAACTATTGAGCTTTGATTCATTAAATTAGAAGATTAAAACAAGTTTAATAGTTTTTGGCTTTATAATATAATGTTAAGAACATATATATATATATATATATATATACATATCTGAAACTCAAAAGTCATTGAAAAATTATAGCTAAGAGCATCAATTTTAGTAGAATTCATAATCATAAATTTTATAGAATCTCCTAAAATCTAAAATAAGTTCAACTTGAAAGATTCTTTAAAAAACTTTCAACAAACAACACGAGAATAGTCTATATATATGTATCTATATATATATATATATATATGTGTATATATATATAGCATAATATATTAATAAAATCATCTTGATAGTTAAAAATATCTTTATTAAGAAGAAAAAAATTACATTCATTCATATTTTGAAATTTTTTAAAAAAATGATTTTTATCTAATGTAAAAATATTTAAGAATATTCTTTTATAAAAATGATAATCCTTCTTCTTCTTCTTTTTATTTTTCTATTTATTTTTATCTTTCTTCATTTTTTTACTCATTGTTTTTGTTTTAGAACTATTAATCTAGTTTTTTAGATATTAAAATGTATATACAAATAAACACATACACACACACATACACACACACACACACATATATATATATATATATATATATATATATTAGGTTAATTATTTGCTAATCAAAATTATTTTTTACTATAAATCATACAATTATATTGTATTTATTATTGCCTAGTATCTTTTGTTGAATTTTTAAATTTTGTTTTTTTTAATTCAATTTAAAGTATAAATATCAATTAGAAATCATCAAAATAATTAAAAAAACACCTTTATTTATGTATATATATATATATATATATATATATATATACATATAAGGATATTACAATTTTTGCTATTGCTACCACAAATTGCTACTAATTTGACATGTTTCTTTAGTTTTTTCATTTTGATAAAAAAATATATTAGTATTTATAATATATATATATATATATATATATATATATATAGAAAGTAAATTTAATTTTAATAACAAAATAACAAAAAATTTATTTAGAATAAGTTATAGTGGGAGTAGTAAAATTTGTGGTGGTATTAGCAACATCCTATATATATAAATAAATAAATATATATATATATATATATATATATATATATATTATTTAAAATGATCCTACTCTAACTTTGTTATGAATTCTTATATAAATTAATAGATTTATATTAAGTCTAGTTTAAAGATATAACTTTCAAAATTTATAAGAAGGTATTATCAGAAATTAATTATAAACTTGTTGTATTTCAAATTTTTTGAGTATGTTTGTAAGAAGACTTATGTAAAAAAAATTAAAATGTTATAAATTTTGACATTGTTTTTTTGTAGTCTCACTTATCTTAAGACCAAAAATTTATTAATAAT